>BQNB010004963.1:0-104685 GCA_026074375.1 Tanacetum coccineum | reverse complement strand
CCTTGTAAATTAAAGAATTTTCGTAGGCATGATCACGAAGTTCATTAAGTTCGTTGAGTTGAACTTTTATGTGATCACCCACGGTTTTGATATCAATGTGTGTATACTTAAGGGCCCAGTAAGCTTTGTGCTCGAGCTCAATCGGAAGATGACATGCCTTCTCGTACACTAACTTGTATGGAGTGCACCTGATGGGTGTTTTGTAATCTGTACGGAAGGCCCAGAGAGCGTCATCTAGTTTTTCCGACCAAGAGGCACGATTTTCGCCCACGATCCTTTCAAGAATTCGTTTCAAGCCACGATTCGATACCTCAACTTGCCCACTTGTTTGTGGGTGATACGCGGTGGAGAGACGATGAGTGACTCCGTATTTAAGCATGACCTTTGTAAATTGGTCATTGCAAAAATGGGTTCCGCGATCACTTATGATTGCACGAGGGGCACCAAATCTGGAGAAGAGAGTTTTAAGAAATTTACAAACAACTCGGGCATCATTGGTGGGGAGCGCTTTCGCTTCAACCCATTTCGACAAGTAATCGACGGCCACGAGTATATATTTGTTCCCTCTCGAAGACGGGAACGACCCCATAAAATCAATGCCCCAAATGTTAAAGATTTCATAAACTTGGATAGAGTTTTGTGGCATCTCATCACGTTGCGAAATTTTGCCTTGACGTTGACAAATATCACATCGGGTGACAAAGTCGTGGGCATCCTTGTAGATTGTGGGCCAATAAAATCCTGAATCAAAGATCTTTTTAGCGGTGTAATTGGCACCGTAGTGTCCCTCGGTGGGTCCACTGTGGCAAGCTTTTAGAATGTCAAAAGCTTCTTGCATCGAAACACAACGCCTAATTACTTGGTCAGCACAGATCTTGAATAGAAAGGGGTCGTCCCAGAAGTAATGTTTGACATCTTTGAAAAACTTGTTTTTCTGTTGGGTCGACATTCCCTTGACAATGAAGTTCCCCGCATGGTAGTTTGCGAAATCTGTAAACCATGGGGTATTATCATTACGAAGAGCAACCGATCCAAGAGTTTCGAGAGGAAATATTTCCATGATTTCTTTGTTCTCGAACTCATCTTGGTGAGGGTTCTCAAGTCTGGAGAGATGATCGGCGGCAAGATTTTCTGCTCCTTTTTTGTCTCGGATCTCAACATCGAATTCTTGGAGCAAAAGGATCCACCGCATAAGTCTTGCCTTAGCATCCTTTTTAGCAAAGAGATACTTTATAGCAGAATGATCGGTATACACTATGCTCTTGGACAAAATGAGATATGACCAGAATTTCTCAAAAGCGTACACTACGGCAAGTAATTCTTTTTCGGTCGTAGTGTAGTGTGCTTGAGCTTCGGTCATTGTCTTGCTGGCATAGTGAATTAGTTGGAAATGCTTGTTCTTTCGTTGCCCTAAGACTGCCCCAATTGCAAAGTCGCTTGCATCACACATTAGTTCGAAGGGCAAGTCCCAGTCGGGAGCAATCAAAATTGGAGCCTCAGTCAATTTTCTTTTAAGTGTATTAAAGGATTCGATACACTCTTTTGAGAAGAAAAATGGAGTCTCTTTTTCAAGCAAGTGGGTCATTGGACGGGCAATTTTTGAAAAGTCTTGTATGAAACGTCGGTAAAAACCGGCATGCCCAAGAAAGCTACGGATACCTTTGACAGTGGTCGGGTGAGGGAGTTTGGCTATAACTTCAACTTTAGCACGATCGACCTCAATTCCCGACTTAGAAATTTTGTGTCCAAGAACAATGCCTTCCTTCACCATGAAATGGCTTTTCTCCCAATTTTGGGGACAAATTTGTGTCTTCCTACCGCTTTAACATTTTTTCCAAATGGGATAGGCATGTAGAGAAGGAATCTCCGAAGACCGAGAAGTCATCCATGAACACTTCCATTGTTTTTTCGATCATGTCATGGAAGATTGCCATCATACATCGTTGAAACGTGCCTGGAGCATTACATAGCCCAAAAGGCATGCGGCGATAGGTGAACGTTCTGTATGGGCAAGTAAAAGTTGTCTTCTCTTGATCCTTCGGGTCTATAGGAATCTAAAAGTAACCCGAGAAGCCATCGAGGAAACCCGGAGAATCCAACCAAAAAGCAATAGTACTCATTCCGGCTAATCTATCAAGCATTGATCCATGAATGGCAACGGGAAATGGCTTTATCGAGTGCAACATTGATTTTAGGTAATCGATGTAATCCTCGCCATCCCCGTAACCACCTCGTAGAATAACTCATATTCATCATTTTATCACCACAGTTATGCCTCCATCTTAGGACACAATAAACCGGGCTTTAACCCAGGGACTGTCAGAGATAGAAAAATCAACCCGGCATCAAGAAGTTTGATAACTACTTGATTAATAACCTCATGGATTATTGGGTTAAACTCTTCTCTGATGCTGAACCAACGGGTAGGCATTTTCCCTCCATCAAAAATCATATGGTGTGCAAAACTGTGGATCATCCCTTAATATCAGAAATCTCCCAGCAATGGCATGTTTTGAGTGACTTAAGAACTTTTCAGGGCGGTTTTTTATCCACATATTCAAGTTTTAGCGATTATGACGGGTAATTTGTCAACACCCTCCAAAAACCGCATACTCAAGAGGGATGGTAAGTCTTATGAGTTCAAGGTCGGTGAGGAACTTCCAAGAAGATTTAACCCATTTCATGTCACATAAATTTCACAAACTGGTGACGGATGGAGATATGGGTCACTATTGATTACACTTAACAACTTCCTTAGGGTAAACAGTATCTCCCCTCTAGATCATAGATGCCGTCAACACCTGGTGGTATTGAATCATCATGTTCAAGAAATTCATCGATCTCTTCCATTAGAAAATCACTTCCTCCGAAGGGAGTGAAAGATTGTAGACGAGAATCGATTCATAAGGTCCGAAGTAGAAGTGGGCTTGCCACTTTCAGAAATTTCAAGTACTTCTTGAACATATTCTTCACAAGCAATGTCAATAACATCGACTCGGTTAACCGTTTCAATGATATTGTAGGAGAAAGTCTTAGTATCACCAACTTTGAAGGTCACGGATTGGTCATCATGTCTAAGGGTCATTTGTTCACCGTGAACGTCTATCAAGGCACGTGCCGTCCTCAAGAAAGGTCTTCCTAAGATTAGGGGAACCCGAGGATCGGCAACGTAATCAACGACCACAAAATCGGCAGGAAAGAAGAACGTTCCAACTTTCACGAAAACATCCTCGGCGATGCCGGTTGGAGTAGAAATCGTTCGGTCGGCAAGTTCAAGTATCATTCGAGTTTTGGTCAAAGCTGGGAGACTTAGATCTTTCCAAATGGAGAGAGGCATTAGGTTGATGCTTGCACCGAGATCGGCCAAGGCTAAGCATTCATTCATCTCCGGAAAGTCACACGGTATAAAAAATCTACCGGGGTCTCCGAGTTTCTCGGGAAACTTTTTAAGGATAACAGCTGAGCAATTTTCATTTACTGGTGTCTTTGTCAACTCAATTATCTTATCTTTGTCATTGAGGAGCTTTCTAAACATTGGTGCAAATTTGGGCATGTGTAGGAGAGCGTCTACGAAACTTAGCTCGAAATGGAGATTCCGAAAAATCTCCATAAATTTTGAAGCTAGAAGATTATCTTTTTCACGGAGCTTCTCTTTGTTGGCCCTTGAAGGATAAGGCAACGTTGGTTTAGCCCATTGTACGCTACAACTGTCTCACCAATTTGACATGCATTGTGTGATCACCGGAGGTTGGATGTTTTCGGTGCTTGGTTGCACCGTATCCTTCGTCGCCTCGGGTTCATTTTCCATCCCTTTAGGAGGAGAAGGAATTTGGGGTCCATTATAGGAAACACCACTTCGAGTAGTGATTGCTTTCACATCACCTTTCGGGTTAGCAATAGTGTTGCTTGGAAGAGAACCCGAGCCCGAAGTAGAAGCGGTATTACTATTCACGAATTTGGTGATCAAGTCCGTTATATTTGCCATTTGATTTTGCATATTTTGCATAACCGCGTCATTAGCTTTGACGTAGTTATCAAAATCGGGCTTAGACACACCTGGTGCTGGAGGAACTGGAGCTTGGTAAG
This sequence comes from Tanacetum coccineum, assembly GCA_026074375.1. Taxonomy (NCBI): domain Eukaryota; kingdom Viridiplantae; phylum Streptophyta; class Magnoliopsida; order Asterales; family Asteraceae; genus Tanacetum; species Tanacetum coccineum. Next base: position 100,599 of record BQNB010004963.1, on the reverse strand, counting down.
GTGGAGCTTGAAAAGTCGGGGGTTGATTAATCTGGGATGGTAAACCATGTCATTGAATTGAAATTATTGTACCCCTATTTTGTGTAAAATTGTTTTCCCCCCTATTTTGTTGAAATTGATCCCCCCGATTTTGGTTGTTTGGATGGTTTTGCATATGAGGAAACCCGAGGTCGAATTTGTATTGAACCATCTGAAGGTCGGTAAACTAGGCGTTCCCTTGGTTTTGTAGTTAACACGGCGGCTTGTGACACGTATTCTTGGATATTGTCACGATAAATGTTGCCATCGGTGGCTGGACAATTTTGGTAAGAATGACCACCCCCGCAATTTACACAACTTTGCTCGACTTGCTTATACATGAGTGGGAGCTGGAGATTTGGTTTTTTTTTATCGAGAATCGATTGCTCTAACCATATCTATTAGCTCAGCAATATCGGATAAACGCGATGGGAGAAGTAGTCCAACTCACTTGGGAAATAAATGGGCCTTGCTTCGTGATTAGACGAACTTTGGAGCTTGCTTCTTGTGATGATTTTTAGGCATTCCGAGGCATTTTAGTCCAAAAAGTTACCACGCGCAGCGAAGTTCACTGAAATCTTGATCATTCGAATTCAGGGCATTAAAGAATGTATCGAGTTGATATGCAATCTGTAAAACCCATGATGCGGGCAATCCCCTAAGAAGATCATTTGAAATTCGTTCCCATGCCTCATAAAACGTTTCATCAAAATTTTTTGTTGAAATCTTGTGATTTCATTCGAAGATTTGTAGTAAAAGAGGGGGGAAGAATTGTTAATGAATGTTCGAAACAAGATCATCCCAAGTAAAATCAATTCGAGGTGCTCTTTTTCGAGCCAAATCCGTGCGGCTCCCTCAGGGAAAATGGAAAAGCATAAGCTTAACCGACAGTACTCGGGACGTTTGGGAACTTCATCGTAGAAGTGATCTTGTTGAAATATCGGATGTGAGCATGTGGGTCTTCTTTATCAATGTTCAAAAAAATTGCTTGTTTTGAACAAGAATTAAGTAGACCAAAGCTTGACTCAAATTTTTGCGAAAATTTTTCGGGAACAACGATCGCATCCTCGTAACCCTCGGTGGGTGCTTCGAGTAATTGCGCCATAGTTCGATTATCGTCCATCGTAACTATGGGAGGGTTAAAGGTTTCTGGATTGTTATTTAGTTTCTCAAGATTAGGTGATTCAATAGAAGTTTGTCGGACTTGTTGTTGTCGACGATTACGGGCTTGAGAACGAGTGCGCATGCACAAAATAGAAATAAAAAGAAAATTTACACTAAATTTTTGGGTTTTTTTTGGTTTTTCAATGATTTATTCACAATTGATTTTAACGGACAATGAGATAAGACAACTTCAACCAAATAATCTACTTACTTCACGGTAGCTCTCAAAATGATAAACGCACAAGCGAACGGAGGAGTAGGAATAGCGCGAAGCTTATTTCTCCTTTCGGGTCGTAGTTCCTCGGAACAACCCTCCTTATACCCACTTTATAGTTTGTTTAACCTTTCAAGGTGAGCCGTACGTCGTAAGAGACACAAATGGCAAGTTTTTAAATCTTTTGTTCGATTTGGGAACCAACAAGTTCACCGGAAGTTATTATGATAATACCCAGTTGAGAATATTATATTTTGGTATTTTTTACCAATTTGTGAATTTTATTTCTTTTTTATGGACAATTTTTTATATTTTTGGTTTTTTCTTTTGTTTTTATATGATAATTATACTAATAAAAGAAAATGAAAAATATTTTTGTACTTTTTTTAAGAAGAAAATATTCACAGATTCAAACACAAATTGTCAAACGTAACGATAATCGTTTTCAGCCTCCCCGGCAGCGGCGCCAAAATTTGACTCGCGCGATCTTACTCCTTTTTTATATATAAATAAATATAGATAAATATAAATATATAACAAGGATCAAAATCCACAAGTCAATGAAACCGGAAGTAGTATAGGATATTTTCGGGTCGTTATGTCCCAACGAGGCTTAAATGAAAAATTGAATGACGAATTGATAATCGATGTTTGAATATGACAAGGATATGATTGGGCACTAAACCTAATAAGCAAATGCATGAAAAGATAAGCAAGGAAAATAAGCTAGAGCATGCATAAAGGCTAGGAATGGTAAAAACACTTAAAACTTTTATACTTAGACACAAATAAGCTCAAATAAGCTTAAGACAAATCAAATAAGCTAAACTAACTCTAAATAAGCAAATTCAGCAAGCAATTAAACTAAGTTAAGCAGGAGAAAATTCAGCAGTACTAACAACAGTACTAACAGGTTTTCATAACAGTACTAAACTTGGTAGATAAGTACTGCTACATTGAAGTTGAGTACTAGCTAGTTTTAACAAAACACAATGAAACAAGAAATAAGCAAATAAGCCAAAACAGATATTTAACTAACCCTAATAAGCACTCAGGCATAAGAATAAGCAACTAGGATAAACTAAAGTGGCAGATAAGCTAAAAAGCTACAAACAGATATACTATTAAAATTGCTTTGAAAAGACGAATAAGCTTAAATAAGCTTAGACAGTAAAGGAAAATGGCTTAATCTACTCTAAAAAAAACTAAGCAAATCTTAAATAAGCAGAAACAATAAACTGATAAGCTAAAATGAACTAACAGTACTAACAGTTTTACCTACCAGTACTAACTTGGAGTTAGTACTGCTAGCTTTAAGTTAGTACTGCTAGGTTTAAAATTCCCAAAATAGAACCAGCGGTACTAACTATGGGTTAGTACTGCTTGTTCCAAACACCCCTTAGAGTTTTCAAAAATTATTTTTCTTTTTATTTTAAGCTGATTTGGTGCTAAACTTGTTAAAAACAGATTATCAAATAACAAAATAAGACACTTATAAGCAGACTTCAATCAAGAATAAACACTTAAATAAGCTAAATCAGTCTAACAGTATTAACTAAGCATTCTACCAGTACTAACTTAGAAATGTGCTCAAGTCACTTTTAAACTAACAACTAAGCAAGATAAGCACTAAACACCGTAATAAAGCATAAATAAGCAAATATAAGTAACAAATACGCACTAATAAGCAGTTCTGTAGTAAATAAGAAAAATAAGCAAAATAAAAACTTACAACTCCCTTGCTCTAAACAGGGTTAAACAAAGAGTCTACAAGCTCTAGCTTGTATAAAACAAGCTAGTGAGAGTCCATAAGCCCATCCAGAACTGGCTTATCATCCATAAGCTGTGGTATAATTGAGTGTGGACCCTTTTTTTGTGACTTTACTTAAACTTTAGTATTTGAGTTAAGACAAATGACTTATATGATTTTATAAGACTTAAAACATATTAAGTAAAGCTTTTAACAAAGGAAATACAGAGAATCAAGAATTGACTTAAAAACTCAAATTTGCATTAAGACGAAAATTAAAGTTACAAGACTTGGAAAAATAAAATTGCATAAAAATAAGCTGAAATTTAACTAAGAACTAGATAAAAAAAACTAGAAAAAACGATCCCCTTTCTTGGGTTACAATGGCCCTATTTATATTAAAACGAATTAAGGTCTTGGTCTCTTGGTCTTTCTTCTCTTCTTTCTTCTGTGTTTCTTTGTAGAGACAAAAACCCAAGTGTGTTTGTTGTGTGAGGAGATTCTAAAACAAATCCCAGCCTTCAATTTCTTTAGTGCTTCTTTTGAGTCAATCACAACCATCGAAATCACTTGGAAATAGGTGGGATTGCCAACTTGGCAATTATATATGGGGAGGTGGTGATAGTGGAGGAGGGGGGAGTGTTTTATCCAATGTGTTGAAGGGTTTTGCAAGGTAAGATCAGTGAGGACACCCGTGAGTTGTATCTGGGGTTTTGTTTGGGCGGGAAAAATGGCTTTGGGCAAGTTGGCAGCTTTAGGGGTTTGGCAGAACTGGCCCCTAAAGTTATACTTCACCCGGTATGCAACTTCAGCCCTTGTAATACAACTTGAGGTTTGGCAATTTTAGTCCCTCAAGTTGTGGTCAGGATATTGGTTGTAGTTTGTAATGGGAATGGTAATTGGCTTCGATTTGATTTTAGTCTTTTCTCCATCCCTTGCATGGCTTTGTTGTTATTTGGCAATCTTTTTTGTCCTTTTCTTTGATATCCATATTCTGCACAATACAATGCAGAAACATACAAATACAATGTATTTTGGTACGTTTTTAGTCATTTAAGTCCGTTTTTAATGGAAAATGGTATGTGTAATTAAGCATATACCAAGCATCTCCAACCTCAGCCCAACAGAAAAGTGATCGACACTTACAACCGTAAAATTCTTCGAATAGTGCAGCTTTGATACTCGTTTGATAACTATTGTTGTACGAAATTCCACCAAAGGTAGATGCCTATCCCAACTTCTTCCAAAATTGTTCACACAAGCACGCAACATATCTTCTAAGTTTTGGATGGTCCTTTCACTTTGACCATCGGTCTGAAGGTGATTAGCCGTACTCATATCCAATTGAGTACCTGAAGCTTTCTAAAGAGATTGCCAAAATTGAGATGTGAATCTACCATCTCGATCAGAGATGATCGAAACGGGTACACCATGCCTCGTGACTACTTCCTTCAAGTATTGTCTAGTCAACTTTTCCATCGAGTCGTTCTCCCTCATTGGTAGTAAATGAGCGGATTAGTAAGGGCGGATGGGGGGGCAAAGGTTGGTGACTCGCGAAGGGGATTTGGGGGTGGTGGGGGGGGGCGGGGTGGGGGTGGGGGGTGGGGTGATCCAGTTAGAGGGCCTTTGGCAGTTTAGTAATGAAATCCATTGTACATAGTAATGTTCTCCCACTTCCATACTGGGATCACAGGTTGAACCAACAAACCGAATGGTTTTTGGTATTCGGCCTTGACTTTGACACATGTCAAACATTTACTGACGTAGGTGGCAATCTCTGCTTTCATATTTGGCCACCAATACAGTTTCTTGAAATCTTAGTACATCTTGTATGATCCAGGATGAATTGAATATTTTGACTTATGCGATTCATTCATAATCAACTCTCTTAAGTTACCTCGACAAGGTATCTAACTTCTCCAGTTCAAGCATAACGTTCCATCAACACGTTGCTCTAGCTTCTTAATCATGCCACACAGATCTTCGGTTCTAAAATTCTCTTCCTTTCTTTCCTCAGCTTAAGCGTTTAAAATTTGCACATGAAGGTTCAGACCGATCATCAAAACTAAAGCTCGAACTCTTAGTGGCTTAATCCGTTCCTTTCGGCTCAAGGCATCCGCCACCATGTTTGCCTTTCCTGGATGATAACGAATCTCGCAATCGTAGTCACTCAATAGCCCTAACCATCTACGTTGTCTCATGTTCAACTCTTTCTGATCTAGAATATGTTGCAAACTCTTATGATCAGTGAACACAACGCATTTCGTGCCGTACAAATAATGTCTCCACATTTTGAGAGCAAACACTACAGCTCCAAGCTCTAAGTCATGTGTAGTGTAATTCTTCTCATGAATCTTAAGTTGGCGTGACGCGTAGGCTATGACCTTCTCCCTTTGCATCAAAACTGCGCCTAATCCTTTACGAGAAGCATCACAGTAAACCACGAAGTTTTCACTACCTTCGGGTAAAGCCAAAATCGGTGCACTACACAACTTCTGCTTCAACAGTTGAAATGCAGCTTCTGCCTTTTCACTCCAATCAAACTTCACGTTCTTTTGAGTCAGCTTCGTCATAGGCTTGGCAATTTTTGAGAAACCTTCGATAAATCGTCGGTAATAGCCAGCAAGACCTAGAAATTGACGAATCTCTGTCGGAGTCTTGGGCGATGCCCAATCCTTGATTGACTCAATCTTAGCTGGGTCCACGTGAATGCCTTCACTATCAATCACGTGACCAAGAAATTGTACCTTCGACAGCCAAAATTCACACTTTGAAAACTTGGCGTACAATTCTTCCTTCTTAAGCAACTCCAAAATTAACTTAAGATGTTCTGCGTGCTCTTCCTCGCTCTTGGAGTAGATCAAGATGTCATCAATAAAACAATCACGAATTTATCCAGATATGGCTTGCACACCCGATTCATCAGATCCATGAATACCGCCGGTGCGTTGGTCAGTCCAAACGACATTACTTAAAACTCATAGTGACCGTAGCGTGTTCTAAACGCTGACTTTGGAATGTCTTCCTCTCGAACTCTGAGTTGGTGATAACCAGATCTCAGGTTGATCTTAGAGTAGACTTTTGACCCTTGCAACTGATCAAATAAGTCGTCGATTCTCGGGAGTGGGTATCGGTTCTTCACAGTAAGCTTGTTCAGTTCACGGTAATCGATACACATCCGAAAAGATCCATCTTTCTTTTTGACAAACAAGACCGGGGCTCCCTAGGGTGAGGAACTCGGTCTTATAAACCCTTTGTCAGAAAGTTCTTGTAGTTGAGTAGACAGTTCTTGCAGTTCCGTCAGTGCTAATCTATACGGGGCGCGTGCAACACCTGGGACCAAGTCGATTTGGAATTCGACTTGTTGCATTGGCGGCAATCTAGGCAAGTCCTCTGGAAAGATCTCCGGAAAGTCCCGTATGATAGGCACGTCCTCAAGTCGCTTCTCCTTCGACTTGTCTTCGGTTTCCTTCTTCGTAACTTGTGCCAGAAAAAATAGGCAACCTCTCTTAATATATTTCTGAGTTTTAGCGCACGATATAATGCTCAACTTCGACTTCTTTCCTTGGTCACTACTATTACCTTGGACTATCAAAACTTCATCTCCATAGGGAATCCATACAATCTTTTCATCACACACGATTACCGCATGATGGTTCGCTAACCTATCCATGCCGATGATGACGTCAAAACTATCAAGTTCTACTTGCATTAGGTCAATGTTGAATGGGTGACCTAGCAATCTTAACGTACATCCTCTAAGTACGGTATTAGTTTTAGAGATTCTTTCGTCAGCTAATTTGACAGCATAGCTAACGTCTAAGATATCAGGGGTTATATCAAGCAAGGTACTAAAAGTAGTTGACACGAAACTTCGGTCGGTGCTTGAATAAAATAACATAGAAGCATAGTGATTGTTGGGAAGAAACGCACCCGTGACAACGTTCGAATCGGGGTTAGCTTCTCCTCCTCCCAGCACATAAGCCTTTCCTCTAGCTTCCTTGGTCTTTTTCCCAACTTTGTTTCCACGATTCTGATTCTTCAACTTGGGACACTCATTCCTGTAGTGTCCCTGTCTTCCACACTCAAAACAAGTAGGAACCCTCTGATTCACTACCGGAGCTCTCTGAGTAGTTGGGACAGCAACTTCATTCATACAATCCCTGGCCATATGCCCGACCTTGTTGCACTTCTCACACTTTACAGTACATGGTCCTTCGTGATGTAACTTACACTTGTTGCAGTAAGGCAAAGACCCATCATATCCCCTTTTCTCATTGTTACCATCCGTATAGGCTCTCGCCACATTCTAACCTCCAACATTCTATCTTTTGAACGGTGGTTGCTGCTCACATTTGTCTCTTTGGTTGACCTCCAACCTTCTTTTATTTTTAGCATTTTTCACTGCATAGCCCTTCAACTTTTGATCCATTAAATTGTTGGCAATACGAACAGCATCTTAGAGTCTTGTAGGTTCAACAACAATTACATTCTCTTGGATGTTATTGGGGAGACCTCCAATGAATTTCTCAACCCGATCCTCCTCCTCGGGGACCATCTTGGTGCACATCATAGTCAACTCTTGAAATCTCTGAGTATAAGCAGCCAAATCATTGTTCTTCACGGTCAAATTCCACAGCTCAGACTCCATATTTTAAATTTCATTTCTTGGGCAATACACTTCAGCTATTAACTTCATGAGCTTTCTCCATGACATTGAAAATGCAGCCTCAGTTCCAACGGTCCTCTTATGTGAGTTCCACCAAGTTAAAGCACTGTTTAACAAGGTGCAAGTAGCATACTTAACTTGATATTTATCTGGACAATTGCTGATATGGAACACTATTTCCATCTTTCAAACCACCTTATCAACCCGACAACTCCTTCTGTTCCCTTGAAGTTGAGTGGTTGACACTTCATGAAGTCTTGGTATGTACACTCTCGAGCAACAGGCCTAGCACCCATATTATTGTCATTTGGATTGCCATTCCCACCATTTCCATTTCCACCATTTCCATTATCGCCATCACTGCCGTTTTGGCTTTGACTTTCAGCCTCGAGAGCATTGGCAGCACCGGTCACCTCATAAGCAACTAACGCTTCTTCCACTCGTCGGTTAACGAGTTCTTTGATTGCCTCCGGGGTCATACCAAAACGAGTGATAGTCATGTTCTACATCACAAGACATAGCACAAGGTGAGATTCAATACGAGATATAGCCACTATAGTGATAAATAAGGTTTATATAGGAAAATACAATAGAACATGTTTCGCCAGAACAAGTAAATAGCAATAAAGATGAACACGCGAGAAAATCAAAACAAGCTTTTCATATCAAATATAAAAGCATTAGTCGGTTACATTCAAGTCCATACACAACATCATGGACGAAAACCCAAATGCCTCATAGCGAATGTCTCCAATCTCCTAAATCACATCCTGTCATAGTAGCGAAACCTGTGAATCTTCCTAAGCTCACTCTCCATAAAGCTCATGCGTCTCCAAAACCTATCGGCTCTCGCACTCTCCATCATCATGGTGCCTCGAAGTCTCGCATTGCTCCTCTCCAAGGACGCAACCTGCTCAAGTAAGCTAGCTCTCTCTCCACCATCAATCAAACTCCTCGTCTCCAACTCTCTCTGTCCTGTATCAATTTCCTTTATCCTCTGAAGAGGTATCTCTATAACATGCTCATAAATATCCTGCAAACCCTCCTCAACCTGCTCTAAACGCTTCACAGCATCGGGCACAAGCATACCATCAAGGATATCAATCCTGACAACCACATCTACTCCAACCTCCATAGTACCTCTATCACTGGACTCGACCTCGTCCTCAACCTCGTCCTCTACATCAACCCCAACATCGACCTTCATACCAATACCTCCCAGCCTCAACATCCCTATCTACTGCAACCTCATCAACCATAGCATCAGCCTTAATATCCGCCAACACATCAGTATCAATGTCCTCCTCAACACTATCCTCTGGTAAAATAGAATCCCTAAACCTCTTGCGAGGTGGAAGGAGATCAGCAAGAGAAGGAACTAAAGCTCTCGTAGCATGGATAGATGAAGTCACAGTAGCATCAGGGGGCCTACATCTCTTGCGAGATGGTCTAGCAGATGACTTGGAAGAAGAATCCCCAACTGACAACTCAGATGTCGTCGGTGGATACATGGTAGATAATGGGGCAGACCTCCAACGGAGATAGGCCTCGCTACACCGTGGAGTCCTAGCAAGTGGTGGATAACCAAATCTTGGTGGTGTAGATGAATCAGCAATGGTGGTGTTTGGTGATGCATGTCCGGATAAGGAATGACTCGAAATAGAATGCCCAGATGATGAATGATCTGAAGATGAATGACCCGATGATGATCCGGAAGTAAAACGATCCAAGTGATGTGATGTGTACCTTAATGCTAAACGATGAGAAGGTAAAGGTCTAACCGACTTCCTCACAGTCAGTGCCTTACATGGCCCACCAGGATGAGTACGGTAAAGTTTACCAATGGGAATGTCCTGCCCGAGTCGGATAAGAATAGCTCGTCGTCGACGAATCCTGGGTGGGGCAACAACAGGTGCAAGAGGAAACTCAGATTATGGTGCAACAACAGCAAATGGTGCGGGTAAAATGGGAGCAGTAGGGATCTCTGGAGTAAAAGTAGTAGGTGATACATGCCTCTCGGGGATCTCAGTATATGACTCTGAATCGTCTAAACACAGAAAAGGTAAAACCATAGGTGCTACTGATACGGGAGGTGGTGAACTCTCCAATGGATCTGTTAGCCTTATCAATTTTACAACATAATCACTAACAAGAAAGAAAATGAGACGTGTAGTTTTAGAGAGAGAAGAGAGTTTAGAGAGAGAAATAAAAACAAAACAAAAAGGGTTAGATTACTTTTGAAAGAAAAGTGACCAACACCCTCTCCACACTTGGAGAGGGGTATATATATAGTTCTACAAACACCATGGACCGGCCCAGTGTTCTATAATGGGCTTCCTGGGCCGGCTTGATACCTAACGGGCTTTAAAGCCCGTAACTAGGCCCAATTAAGTTCTAGAATTCCCGTACACTCTAATTAATCTATTACAAGGTTCGGGTATGTTAAATGACCATCACTTCAATATTACAATAGATATTTCTAGGTCTAACAATCTCCCCTTAAGGGGTGGTCATGACATATGTCATTACTTTACGTCTTGGGACCTTGTTGTCTTGGGAATTCTTTATAGTTCCTTTAGAGAGCTTGTGATCATGGATCTGGATCGTTGACTTGATATCTTTTGAACATAAAAACTTGATATCAAGAACTTTTGCCTGACGATAATTCTAAATGCATCTTGGTGTACACGGCTGTGTTATCAATATACTTCTTACACAAGCATTGCTTGAAGGCTGACAATCTCCCTCATCTTTATATCTTTCGATTGATCAGCATACATGACTTTCTTTGAGGAAGATCTTGTACATCAGAGCTTGCGGAAGTGTATTACAAATGAACGGAGCCTTTCAAGTCTTTGAGGTGTCTTTCGGTTGGGAGAAAGAGTATAACTATTCAGCTGGAGAATATGGTTATGCTATTGATTGTTCCTGCAATTAATGGTTAGCTTAAACAACATATATGGATGAAGGAGTCTTTGTTCACCTTCATCGAATATGGTTGTAATAACCACGGTTCCCCGTTAATCAGTATAAATACTGCCTGTGATCAGGTAGAATTCTAAGGAATCTCCTTGACAGGGTTTCGCAGCTGCACTAGCCGTTCTCAAACCGGAGCATCTCAAAGCAGACAAAACACGGTAAGAGTGAATCAACGAGTTACTATCTCATCTATTAAATGGAAAATTGATTCGAAAATCAATCGAGTGTCGCTCAGAAAGTATTTTTGCGACACAATGAAGGTGTTTAAAGAGCAAAATCAATTTGTCATTAGAAATCCTTTGTTTGAAAATATACACAATCAATGTGCTCGAAAAATAATTGTTGAACACATCGAGAGGTTTTTCCTAAAACACATTCGATAACTTCCATTCTGGACCAAGATTGATATCCAGTGTCACGAGTTAAATCCATATAGAATCTCCCACGTCACCTACCAAGAGCTTGTTTAATGTTGGCTCTAGAAGGATTTCCATCGTCACTGTAAACACCACAAAAGTATCACTCTGATGTTCTGGCATAATCACGAGGATAGTGCGTAAGACTCTGAATATATTCCTTGATTTCACAGTGTGTGAAGGTTCAAGTACTTTGGAAGATTGTGTCCTAATGAGATTTATAGATTGATCTCGTTGGCTCTAGACTCTATAAGTGCACTTTTGTTATTTGGTGATCGAAGGCAGGAGCGGACTGCCACCTTTTCAATATCTACGATCTTGGAGTGAGAAAGTCGATAAAAATACGTTGATCTCCGTGAGAAATGAAACAAGTATCTTTTAAGAGACATTGAGTGGATGGGGAGGGATGTGCGTTGCATCACTGGGTCCATGATGTCGGTCTTCAATATCAGATAACACCTTAATGTTTCAGACAGCATATGTATTGACCCGGTTTCTGCCTAAGTGTATGGAGGGCTGCTTTCTTTTCACCCTTTATCCTTAGATTTCTTTTTCATTCTTCAACCCCTTCAATGCTTACCAAGACTTCATCACAAAGCACCTTGTTGGGTTTTTTCCAGTGTAAGCTCTGTCTCAGTCGGTATTATTCCCATTCTCACTTTTACTCCTTTTTCCAATATCATACCTAAGGACTTCTAATCTATCTATGGGAGTGTCCTTGGGTAGATTCCTCTGGTTTTGGCTGGATCATAGAACAGATACCTATCCTTACCGCCTTATAACACCATAAGAAATAATAGTTGGTCGGTCTAAGATAGTACCATGAATCCATAAAGCCATTTGCAAATCGCTCAATGTGTTTTAGAAATCATTTGATACGCGTTGAGAGTTTTTCATAATCACCAAAAAGCTCCCCCTACACATGTGCGACATAATATGAAATCTTTTAGCACATGCAAGGTTAGGAACGCACTTGTATTCAAACGATCACATCCATATTAGTCACATTTTAATCACTATTCTCCCCTTCAAAAATTGCATATGTGTTGACAATTTTTGATTTATTAGTGAATTAAAAACAAATTAATGTCCGTTGATTCACATGATAAATGCCGAGCATAGGGAAAATAGGCATAGCACGCCAAGGAACAAATGAAGATTATACTCCCCCTCAATAAAAGATTGCATTCACAAAAGCGGAGTGGGAGTGAGTTGAGCACACAATTTTGAAAGATTTTGAATATTTTTTGTTTTTTTTGAAAATATCTTGAAAAAATTGTGCTCAATTTGGAAAATGATTTTTGATAAAGCCGTTGATATATCATTTCCAGAGTGCTTCTCGTGAGCATCCAAAACTTAGGATGTTTATATGATCTTGCTCACGACCGAGAAGATGTGAACTTCCCGTTGTGAAGGATAAATGTACATAGATGAACATTTTCCTTTCTTTGGAGTCCGAGTCCTAAGCTGACATTTACTTAGAAGTCGTAGAGAAAATTTGAAGAGACATGTTTTGAAAGCAATTAAAAACTCCCGCTCGAACTTCATTTATACCCCCGTGTTAATATTAATCAACATTTCTAAGGGCGTAAATGTTATCGATAGTCGAGAGACATGTCAGAGAAGAATATTTTTGTATTTTTGAAATTTTTGATTTTATATTTGGTTTTATAGGTTTTATATTTTTGTATTTTTCTTTTCTGATAGATATATACAAAGATATTACTGTAACTTTGCAAGACGATCGAGTTCCTGAGGACACAGGCTGCGCATTCCAAGGCGACGAACCAAATAATTGAATCTGTCCACTGGTAGTGCTTTGGTGAAGATGTCGGCCAGTTGGTAATCGGTCTTGACAAAGTACAGCTCAATCGTACCCTTTTCTACGTGCTCCTTGATGAAATGGTATCGGACCGCTATATGTTTCATTCTGGAGTGTTCAACCGGGTTGTAGGATATGGAAATGGCTGACTTTGAATCATAATAAATTGGGATATTGTTGAAGTGATAGCCATAATCTATTAACTGCGTCCGCATATTGAGCACATCACGCATATAGAGACACATATTCTGATTCCGCGGTAGACAACGATGTACAATCTTGTTTCTTTAAGGACCAGCTCATGAGCTTTTCGTCGAGAAATTATGCTCCACCAGAAGGGGGGAGGCGTGGGGGGGGGTAAAAAAAAAAAAAAAAGGGGGGTAAATAGTAAAAAGGGGGGGGGGGGAGGGGGGGCGTAAAGTAAAGGTAAGGGGGGGGTTGTTAAAAAATGGTAAAAAGGTTTTAAAAGGCGTGTAATGTTAAAAAAAAAAAAAACAAAAAAGGGGTTTAGTATAAAAAAAAATAAAAATGTAAAAAGTGTGGGGGTGGGGGGTATAAAAAAAAAAAGGGGGGTATGGTGTAAGAAATAATAAAAAAAAAAATAAAAAAAAACGGGGGTAAAATTAAAATATAAAGGGTGGGGTAAAGGGTAAAAATAAAAAAAAAAAAAAAGTTTAGGTCTGGTCTAGGGATGGATTATATTGTACATAGATGACATTTTCCTTTTCTTTAGGAGTCCGAGTCCTAAGTGACATATACTTAGACAGTCGTAGAGAAATTTTGAAGAGACATGTTTTAAAAAACAATTAAAAACTCCCGCTCGAACTTCATTTATATCCTCATGTTAATATTAATCAACATTTCTAAGGGCGTAAATGTTATCGATAGTCGAGAGACATGTCAGAGAGGAATATTTTTGTATTTTTGATTTTATATTGGGTTTTATATTTTTGTATTTTTATTTTCTGATAGATATATATAAAGATATTACTGTAACTTTGCAAGACGATCGAGTTCCTAAGGACACAGGCTGCACATTCCAAGGCGACGAATGAAGTAATTGAATCTGTCCACTGGTAGTGCTTTGGTGAAGATTTTGGCCAGTTGGTAATCGGTCTTGACAAAGTACAGCTCAATCGTACCCTTTTCTACGTGCTCCTTGATGAAATGGTATCGGGCCGCTATATGTTTCGTTCTAGAGTGTTGAACCGGGTTGCAGGATATGGCGATGACTGACTTTGAATCACAATAAATTAGGATCTTGTTGAAGTGATAACCATAATCTGTTAACTGCATCCGAAAATGAAAATTTAAAAAAAAATAAAATTAGTGTTTTGTCACAATTTTGACTTTCCTGCTGGGTAGAATAAGAATAAATTTTGACCCGATCGAGCGTGTTGAGCTCTAGCTTGTTCCTTAACGTTTAGACTAAGCGTTCGCGAATATTCGCGAAGAACGAAAAATCGATAGTGTTATATTATGAGTGGAGGCTAAACAAGGATTATTGAAATCTTAAGAGTCATGTATGTAATTTGTCGCTTTTTCTCCCATAAGCTCTTACTGATATTAATATACGTGCTATTTTTGGAGATTAAACTTAAATCAATAATTTTTATGTAGTATATAGCAAAAATTTTAGCCTTAGTTCAAATTTATACTTGAATTTTTCAAAAAGAAGTCTTCTCTATATCGTAAAAAAAAATGATATGTGAAAATGAAAAAAAAAATAATAATAAATATAAACTGTGGGCTGATAAAAGTTTGCTGTATCTTGCCGGATCTACCAACGAATGTTACAGCCTTTCTAAGAAAGCCCATAGTAAGAATAAAAATCCGAGACTGATAAAAGTTTGCTGCATCTTGCCGGCTCACAACTGATGTTGCAGCCTTCTAAAAGGTCAAGGGTTACAATTGCATCAATGTTTAATATTTAAGTGTGAATTAATAAATAGATCTCTTTTTGTTAAATTCAAATATGCTTTTTAACTTTGGCTATTCTATTTTATGAGCTATGTGTATACAGAAAACCTAAGAGTTTTTAAAACTAAGGTCGTGTAGTCCCGATTACTGTCTCTCTTATGTGGGGTGTCAAAAGCCTGGTCACTTAGCCGCAAGGTTGGGATGTGCCGAGACGAAAGTTGCTACATGGGATGATCTCGCCTTCAAACTCATTATTCTCGGGTGGAACGTAAAACAAAGAATTTTGCAAAACATTGATCCAAAGTTGAAATTCAAAATAGCACATACACCTAAGATATAATAATTGCCGGGAGTGAAAAGTTTACAAATTGCAAACATGAGTAGTTTTAGCATCTATACTTATCCTTAACGGTGATTTTGTTTTAAGCTTGGTTTGGAATAAGTGAAAAGTCAGGAACGATAAATTTATCCTTATTGGGGCATTTTAGGATTAAAGTGCATCTTGTTCTATGATCCCAAATGAAAATAACGAAAGTCAAATAAGGTAGTTGCTTAAAATGGAAAATACAAAATAATAAATGAGAAAAAAAAATACAAAAATATTAGTGTTAGTTAGTGTAAATACAAAAAAATGGTAAAAACGGGGCTTGTCAAAGCTATTGATTCTTTATTTCCCCTTGACGAACACTTAGCTACTTTTCGAGGTTATTAGTTAAGGGGGATTGAGATTCTTAGTTTTCTAAGTGCTTACTTCATAGCATTGCGTGAGGATACGCAATAAGTTTAGTATTGGCGATTTTGGTATGTGTTTAATAACACTACTTTTTACCTTTAAATATTCGAA
Source organism: Tanacetum coccineum (assembly GCA_026074375.1). Taxonomy (NCBI): domain Eukaryota; kingdom Viridiplantae; phylum Streptophyta; class Magnoliopsida; order Asterales; family Asteraceae; genus Tanacetum; species Tanacetum coccineum. The sequence continues at coordinate 84,803 of BQNB010004963.1, read as the reverse complement.
CCCTAAACGACAAAAAAACGCACATAAAAATTGCCATAAATTGCTTGTTTTTATGTTTGTATGTGCAGGTACAAGTATTTCACTAAAGGGACAAAAACGAGCTAAACCGGACAAACTAAGCACGGATTTGGAAAGATGCTGCGAAAAAACTGAGGCAAAGGGTTCAAATGGATTGAAAAAGGAGAACAGCTAAACGGGAATTTCCGGATCGACTCGACAACGTGTTGTGGCATTTAAGAAGGTCAAGGACAAAGTCAAAGTCAATACCGGAATACGGGCATGGAAAGGGCTCGAAAAAAACAAACCCTGGAAATGAAGGAAATCTAAAATGGGCCATCCCGTTACCATTAAATGGGCGGTCAGCCCATTTTAGACCATACATGAAGACATTAAAGTCTAATAAACCATTTTGGGCCCAATATAAATCCTAAAGCCCAAAAGCCTAACACCATTGGCCTGTATTAAAAAACAGCTAATGACTGTTAAGTTTGTGACTTTGTTAGCCCACAAGGGACATACTGCAATAAACAATTAAAGTTGAGGGACTAAAGGCTGCCAAGTCCTTAAAAATTTACAACACAAAGGACCAATACGTGTAAGATTTTCATACAAAACAAAACTTTAGGGGTTCTTTTGGCCCATCACCCAAGACCCGTCCCTGCACCAATTATACATAAACCTAAACCCTTTTTTCCTTTTCCCGCCAACCCCAAAACCCTCGTTTCATTTCCTCATAAACCCCTGCACTTCAGTCCAAAACCCCTCCCCACATATCATAATGTCAATTTCATCACAAACCTCACCCCCACATGGCTCTATCCATGTTGGCAATCCCTAAATTTCTAATTTGAGAAGGAATGAAGATAAAGAAAATTAAGGGTTCGGATCAATGGGCGTGGTGACCCAAGGCTAAATGGAGGCCCGTCTAGATGAGTGAAGGTTTGAACTCACTCATCAACTAACACAGAAGCACACAAGCTTTGAAGACTCAGCTATAAAAAGGAAGAGATAAGACAGCTTACGGGAGTGTAGTTTTTAGTTTTAAAATTTACTTTTCAATGTTCTAAATTTATGTTTTAAGTCTTTTATATATTGTCATTTAAATTCAAGCTTTGTAATCATCTTTTAAAAGTTAATGCAAGATTTCAAGTTTACAAGTTATGTTAAATCCTGTCTCTTAAGTGTTATACATTCAAGTTACCATCTGTTCACAAGCCAATTCCATAAGCTCTAATAAGCTTATACATATGTTTTACTCGTCTCTTAAAGAAAGTCTTGGTAATATCACTGTTCCATTAAGATAGTGTTTGGATTCTCAGCTTTTTCTTGGATGATAAGTAAAACTGGATAGCTTATAGTGGTTTAGTGCTTATTGGTAAGCCATAGGGAAGCTATAAGCTGATTTGGTGGTTTAAGTTCTTAACCAGAGCTGAGGACTTTTGTGAGTTCATTTTTCCCATTTTTTTAGTTAAAACTGTTGTTAGCTATTTCACTACTTATTCTACTTATAATGCTTATTAGAGTTTAAATGTTGCTTAATCTATCTTTAATTTGCTTATTAGGTTTAGTTTTAAGTTTTCATAATTTGTTTTGTTCATTTACTAAAGTTTTCATTAAGTCTGCCTTAATAAGCCTTTAAACTGCTTATGAGCTTAGCTTGATACCTAGTGCTTATTTCTTTAAGACTTTAGTTAAATTGTCCTTATTAATCTTAGTTATTAATCTGATTTCATGATTCAATGCTTTTTAGAGTATGTTTTAGTGTTAAATTAGTTTTACAGTTTTTTAAAGGGGTGTTTGGCACAAGGGCCAAAATGGGTCATTCTGGGTCAAAATCCTTTTGGGTTATGGTGTGAGTTTTAACCACCCTTTTTGAGTAGATTTCAAACTGTTTTTCAAGTCTCAAGTGCCTAAAAGTCTGTTTTAAAGTTTTTATAAATGGTCTTTGAAAACCGTGTGACAAAAAAATACACTTATAAGTGCTTTTGTGGTTTAGTTTTTTTTAAATCCAACTTTGTGTGATGTTTTAGTTTTCTTTTTACTTGTCAAATGCAGTAGAATAGTTGTCTTTAGGTTACCTTTTTCTTTTAACAAAAACTTTCAAATTTGTGTCAAGTCTTAGAGTCATAAAAACTGTCTTTTTTAAATCTCATATAACAGATGTTTTAAATATGTTTTAACTTTTAAAATTTTGAATCTTAGCTCTCTTTAAGCCAATATTCATCTGTTTTAACTTTATTTTTTGTTTGGAACTTATTTTGAAGATTATTACAAGCCTGCTTGTTACCCTCCTTTTTCTTTGATAAAGCCTCCCCTGGTGCAAAAGCCCCTTTTCAGCCCTTTTTTTAGTGCTTATTTTTGCTTCAAGTTTTAATCTTATTGATTTTTTTGGAAGCCTATAAGCTTCTCCTTTAAAGCTCTATAAGCCAGAAAGCCAAAAACCACTCTAGGTGCTTAAATTTGAGCCCAAAGTGGTCCCCTAGCTGTTTTGTATGCAGTTTGGCCCATTGCTTATTTGTGCTTTTCTAGCTTATCTGTCTTACTTTTTTGCTTATTTCTTGATTGCATTAGCTTATTAGGCTTAGGTGTTTAGCTGTTCTAGCTTAGTTATATTTTTCCTTAGCTTATTGTGCATAAATTTGCATTATAGTTAATAGTAACTAGCCTTGGATCGTAGTGTTAAATAAGCTCATATACTGCCTCCGCTTTTGTGCTTTTTTTCAGCTTTAGTTCATTAAGTTTTCAAAAATATTGCCTTTTTAATATTAGCTCCAAAAAAAAAAAAACTTATTTGTAGGTGTTTTTCAAGTTTTTAAAAAAAAGAAAAAAAGTTTTTCCTTTCCTTTTTTATAAAATAGAGAGAGGGCCCGGGCTCGAACCCTGGACTCCCCCTTTCAAAGACCCCCCACTCACAAATCTCATTCCGCTGTGCTTACAATAGCTAATCGGTATGACTGTTTTTTTATAAATACTTAGGCCCAATTAAGCCGAGCCGACCCCAACCAGACACTTTAAGCTTAATAAACAGTTATTTATTAGATGAATTTCCTGTTTTGAATTTTTATTAGAATCTTTATAGTTTAATGCATTTTCATGAATTTTCGAAATTTTTCATAATCGTTTGATAGTTTTTATCATTTATTTTCTTTTTAAATGTTTTTTATTATAATAAATTAAATTAAAAGTAAAAAAATATTTCTTTTTTAGGAAATATTTTATTTTATCATACGTCACTCTAGGAAAAATAGGAAAACTTTCGTAGGGTCATTTTTGCACATTTTGAGTTTTTAAAGCACGGGTCTCGGGCCCAGTTCTCGTTTTCTTCGTTTTTCAACTTTAAACATTCTCGTTTTAGGATTTTCTTTAAAATTTCTTTTAATTTAGTAATTTAGGATTATTAACTTTAAAAAAATCATTTACGGTTAAATTTTTTGATAATTTAGTTTTTTTTTACTCGGCGTTTTTACTGTTCCCGTCTAAGTTTTAGTCTTAAATATTCTAGCTTTGTTCTTAGGTTTTCTTTAATCGTTTTTGCATTTTTAGTAGAAAAAAACCAAATCCAAAATCGTTTTCATTCAAAAACACAAATATCAAACCGACCTTCGACTTTCCATTCAACTCTCGCTGGGACATACGACCCGGGAACTCATATATACTTTTCGACGTTTCATTGATTTGTGCGAATTTTGATCTTTGTATAGTATATTTATATTTTATTTATATTTATATATTTTTTAAAACGGGCTCGATTTTATCCTAAATCAATACTGTTGGGTAAAGCAAATCGGTGATTCTAAACTACTTCTGTTTTCAAACAGTTGAAATGCAGCTTCTGCCTTTTCACTCCAATCAAACTTCACGTTCTTTTGAGTCAGCTTTTAGGTTTGGCAATTTTTGAGAAACCTTTGATAAATCGTCAGTAATAGCCAGCAAGACCTAGAAATTGACGAATCTCTGTCGGAGTCTTGGGCGATGCCCAATCCTTGATTGACTCAAGCTTTAGAATGGTTCCACGTGAATGCCTTCACTATCAATCACGTGACCAAGAAATTATACCTTCGACAGCCAAAATTCACACTTCAAAAACTTGGCGTACAATTCCTCCTTCTTAAGTAATTCCAGGATTAACTTAAGGTGTTCTGCGTGCTCTTCTTCACTCTTGGATTAGATCAAGATGTCATCAATAAAAAAATCATGAATTTAATTAAGTTCGGTTTGCACACCCGATCATTCAGATCCTATGATACCGCGGTGCGTTTGGTCAGTCCAAACGACATCACTTGAAACTCATAGTGACCGTAGCGTGTCCTAAACGCTGTCTTTGGAATGTCTTCCTCTCGAACTCTGAGTTTGTGATAACCAGATCTCAAGTCGATCTTAGAGTAGACTCTTAATCCTTGCAACTGATCAAACAGGTCGTCGATTCTCAGAAGTGGATATCGGTTCTTCACAGTCAGCTTGTTCAGCTCGCGGTAATCGATACGCATCCGAAAAGATCCATCTTTCCTTTTTGACAAACAAGACCAGGGCTCCCCAGGCGTGGGAATCTCCGGTCTTATAAATCCCTTGTCAAAAAAGTTCTTGTAGTTGAGTAGACAGTTCTTGCAGTTCCGACGGTGCTAATCTATACGGGCGCGTGCCACGGGTGCAGCACCAGGGACCAAGTCGATTTGAAATTCAACTTGTCGCGTAGGCGGTAGCCCAGGCAAGTCTTCTGGAAAAAACCTCCGGAAAGTCCCGTACAGTCGGCACGTCCTCAAGTCGCTTCTCCTCTAACTTGTCCTCGATTTCCTTCTTCTCGTTCTCTTGCGCCAGGAAAAAATTAGGGCATTCGTTCTAATATACTTCTGAGTTTTTAAGTGCACGATATTAATGCGCAACTTCGTACTTCTCTCTTTTGCCGCTCCATACCCTTGAACTATCAAACTTCATCTCCATTAAGGTATCTCGCCACGATCTTCTATCATAACGATCACCGCATGATGGTTCCGCTAAACCAATCCATTGCGATGATGTTGACGTCAAACTTCCAAAGTTCTACTGGCATTAGGTCAATATTGTTGGGTGGCCTAATAACCCTTAACGTACAGGCCTCTAGTATGGTATTGGTCTCAGAAGTTCTCCGGGTGGCTAATCTCGACCGCAAGCAAAACATCTAAAATATCAAAGGGTTGTTAAAGCAAGGTACTAAAGTTGTCGACATGAAACTTCCTTCGCACCAGAATTAAATATCATAGATAGCATAATGGTTTTTGGAGAAGATTGTAACCTTGTACGACATTGGAAATCGGGTGTTCAAATTCTCATCCACCCAACACATCTGCTTTTCCCTTGTTTCACCAACTCCATTCTTGTTTCCAGCCTTATTTCCATGGTTTTGATCTTTCATGTTTGGGTAATCACTCCTGTAGTGTCCTTGCCTTCCACACTCGAAACAAGTAAAAACTCTCTGACTCACTATTTGACCTCTCTGAGTGTAAGTAGCGGGATTTGTGACCTACAATCCGTGGTCAAATGGCCCAACTTGTTTGCAATTTCCTACATCTTCACAGTGCTAAGGCCCTTCATGATGAATTTACACTTGTTACTGAGACGGCATCGAGCCTATTAGCATTATATGGTTTTCTCTCATTATTGTCAGTCGTATAAGCTCTTGCCACATTCTGACCTCCTATATTTGGCCTTTTGAATAGTGGCTGCTATCCAAGGTTGTCTCTCTAATTGACCTCCAATCTCCTTTTGTTCTCAGCATTTTTCACAGCATATCCCTTTAACTTTTGGTCCATTAAGTTGTTAGCAATTCGAACAGCATCTTGCAGTCTTGTAGGTTTTGCAGTTTTTACATTCCCTTGGATGTTATTAGGAGTCTCAAATAATTTCTCAAAACGATCTCCTCTTGGGGACAATTTGGTGCCACATCATAGAAAAAATCAACTCTTGAAATTCTGGTATAGCAGCCAAATCATTGTTCTTACTTACGTGGTCAGCTATCAAGCTCAAATTTCCATCTTTCTTGGGCAGTTACACTTCAGTCTTAGTTCATGAGCTCTCTCCTATGAATGGCTACTGCGCCTCAGTCCTAATAGTCCTCTTATGTGAGTTCTACCAAGTTAGTGCACTGTTTAACAGTGTGCAACTAGCATACCTGACTTGGTATTTCTCTGGATAATTGCTGATATGGAACACTATTTCCATCTTCTCAAACCACCTTATCAACCCGACAACTCCTTCCGTTCCCTTAAAGTTGAGTGGTTGACACTTCATGAAGTCCTGATATGTGCATTCTCTAGTAGCATGTCTATCACCTCTACCATTCTCGTTTGAATTTCTATTTCCACCATTTCCATTCTCACCATCTCCATTACTGCTATTTCCATTATCGTTGTCACTGCCGTTCTGGCTTTGATTCTCAGCCTCAAGAGCATTGGCGGCACGGGTCGCCTCATGAACAACCAACGTTTCTTCCACACGTCGGTTAATGAGTTCTTCGATTGCTTCTGGGGTACATACTCGTAGCGTGTGATCGTCATTGCTTCTATCTGTCACAAGAATAATCGCCTCGTATGAGATTCGATACGAGATTATAAGCCATTATAAGGTAAATTAGGGTTTATATAGGAAGAATAACAATAGAACATGTTTTGCCAGAATAAGTAAATAACAATATAGATGAATACACGAGAGAATCAAAACAAGCTTTTCATTCCACGAATAAAAGTATAATTCAGTTATAACCAATCCAAAATAGGTACATGATTTACGATTATTTCTACTGCCAACATCTAGACCTAACCATCAGTCTAATGTCCTACATGATCATGGTACTACTAGTCTAAGGGCGAAAACCCAAATGTCTCTCAACATACGACTCCAACCTCCTAAGTCTCCTTCGAGTATCATCACGATCCCTACGAACCTGATGAAACTCCTCCTGCTAAAGTGCCATGTGCCAATGAATAGTGTCAATCTGATCTCTCTCAATACTTAACATGGTTTGAACCTTTTAGGTACTCTAGATCTTAAACTCCCAATCCTCTCAGCAAACTTGTCTTCTCCACTGGCCACTAATTGCTCGCCTCCAACTGTCTATAAGTGGTGCAATATCCAGTGATCCTATCAATAACGAAAACATCTGACTGGAGTGAATATGTCATAAATAGTATTCTCAAGATCAGGCCCAGCCCAGAATACATCCTCTAGAAGACTCAGAAACTGTCCACCAATAAACAATGGATCTACATCGGATCTTTTCTCGTGTCTGCCGCACTTGCCTCTGGCTCAACTCCTCATCAGCCTCCCTAACATCATTAGCTCAGCTATCTCAAATCCCATACCTCTCATCTAGGTTGTGAGCTACAAAACTCCTCACTAATACCTTACATTTGCAAAAAAAAAAAAAATAAACAGGCCCCCCTTCAGCATCAGCAATATCCACCTCCATCTACTCATCCCCAGTTCTCCTCTAGTAAGTATGAATCTCTAAACTTCTTGCGAGGTGGTAAAAGATCAACAGGGGTAGGGGCTATTGACCTCGAATCATGAGTAAGTGATGGTGCCGAAGCAGTAAGGGACCTACATCTCTTGCGAGATGGCCTAGAAGAAGGCGAAGATGAATCCAATGACCTCTTAGAAGATGAAGCTAAGGATGACTCTGATGTAGTCGGTGGGTAAGGGGTAGCAATTGGTGCAACCTCCAAGTCTAAAAGCTTCACTAGTCGTGGAGTCCTAGCAACCGTGATCGTATGAACCAAATCTCTGTGGCTTGTGTGATATCAGATCGGTGGTGTCGGTGGTGTATGTACCGGTAAGAATGATCTGAATGGTGAACTAGAAGAAGTATGTCTGGTGAAGAATGGGACGATCTGATGATGATGAGTACACGTCTCCATGCAAGTCTAAGAGCAGGAATGGGACTAACTCTCTTCCTCGACAGTTAACAACTTACGCGGCCATTGAGTGTGGGTGCGATGAAAGTCGGACGAATGGAATAGCCTCAACCGATGTCGAATAAGAATCGTGGCCATCGCCGAATCCGGTGGGACACTACAGGTGACAAGGGGAAACTCTGATAATGTGTGCTGAACTTGCAAGAGTATATGACGATGATGATTCGGGTCTCTGCTTAGCAGGCTCGGACTCAACGTCCGCCTCCGTTATGTCTCCCCCCACACCAACCCCCCCCCCCCATCCGCCTCCGAGTCATTCAGAACACAAAAAGGGTGAAACCAATGGCTCTATTCTGGTGCGGGGGTAAAGAATTCTCCGAGGGATCAGAATAAAAAGATTGATGAATAATCCACGAAATCAAGTACTCGGTAGGTTGAGGACGACTGGAACTGCCCCCACTTAGTTGTAACTATAGGGTCAATGGAAACAATAGGAACTCTAGGGATAACAGGGATAATAGCAAGGTATAGCACCTCAAAGAGAATCACGCGTGGGCATGAGAGCCCAACGCTTGATCCTCTAGACGAATAATAGAAATAATAAGATCAACCATTGATCCTTGCACAAGCCATGTTTATATAAATCTCTTTATTATGGAAACAATGCAAGTGCAAGCAAAGTCATGATGGATAAGCATGATGCCAAAAATATGATATGGCAAAATCGGTTAATAAAGTAATTATAGGCTAATATGATATTTATAATCAGTACTTAATTATTATTATACGCTATATTATTATAAGATATATATGCGTATGGCTGGTAAAAGCAATAGGATCACATTCTGGCTGGGCTTATAGCCAGACCTGATATACTACCTGGTGCTCTTAACCTCTGGCTATGGATACCAATCTGTCACACCCCTAAACGTGGGCTCCTTTGGCCTAGACGGAAAACAATGTCCGAGGGGCGTGACGTCATAATATCATCACAACAAGATACAAAGAACGACCTTTAAGGGTACGTTTAAAAATCCAACATTGTTGCATTAATTAAAATAGTTAAAGTTTTACTTAGGCCCAAAGATATTATGCGAAAGCGAATAAAAGGTTTTAAAGTTTGACAACGATGTTAACAAAGGATAATAATAATTCTTGAAAATCGGTCCAATGCAAGGCAACACCAACAAGCAAGCAAAGACATACATAGCTAAGCACTTGAGAAAAACATGCTAAAACAGTCAACATAAAGTTAAGTGAATTCATAGGTTTGAATATAATATTAAAAGTGGAACACAAGTTCACAGTACGCACGTGATAGTTATAACAGATACAACTTCACATAAAAAGCATTTACGTTTGCACTAAGCTCATGACACCAAAGCTTAATTTAAAAGGAAGCATTTTATATGCCAAATAGTATTCCTCGCCTCAGGTATTTGATCATGATCACCTATTGACATTTCAAACATGTGTATATATCCGTTTGTTCGGACCTCCGAAACTAGTAAGCGCTACTTACCCGGATAGGGATAATTAGTCCTAATAGATCTATTTACAACATTCGCGCTTACTTAACCAGACGGTCGGTTAAGCAATTGATGGTTCATGATAATTCGGGCATTAGTGGTCTTTCGCTTACTTAGGCAACACGTAATCAGGAAAAAGGAAACGTAACAGTAACGTAGTCCAAAGTTTAAAACAAGCATTGTTTCTCACCCCAAAAATAGTAAGTAAAGTAGTTAAAACACTTGGGGCTTTATGAACTAACCTTAGCAAAAATGAGCAAATGATAATCACACAAGTAAAAAATGATATAGAAATCTAGTCGCTACCTATAATAATAACGCGTCTCAGAAACACGGAAAACATGCCAAGAATTGCACAATCTGTCATCACCAAAGACATCCATGTGTGTTTTTTTAGTTTGATTATCAAATTCAGACGAAGTAAAATTCATATAGTTTTCCGTTAGTTTCAGCGTCCTTTAACCAAAAATTACTAGTTTTAGAAAGTTTTCTATTTTAGAAAGTTTGTAGTTTCAAAACGTTAATACCGTCCCATATATTAGTAAGTTTCTTAGTTTCAAACGCGACTAACGAGCCTTAATTATTTGAACTTCTAAGTCCCACGTTTCGCTATCATTCTACCAAACTTTTCTATTTTTAGTACACTTTATCGTTTTTCCCCAAAATATGTTTACGCGTCTTTATTGATATATATCAATAGGTTATGTTGTTACTCTATTGTTTCGCTTGTGTTTAGGAAAGTCAAACAATGTCCGAAAGTGTTCGATAACTCATTTTACTATTCACAGCAGCACATATTCATCCGATTTTGTCGTAATAGTTGCAAGTTGTTTTTTTGGCTAGAACCTTGGGCGTTGTATAGCTCAATGGTGTTTGGGAGATTTTATGATAAATACTATATATTTGAAATTCGGGCGCCTCCTTAAAACGTCGTGGGTCCTCATTAGGTTTAGTGATGTGGTGGGCAGGACCATCATCTACTTGAATATAAACACCAAACGATACACTTAGGAGAGCGTGTGTTGTAGGGAACTCTAAGAACAATAAAATAGAATAGTGATGATCACTTGTAGAGAAGAGGGCTAGGGTTATATAGCGTATATATACTTGGAGATCAGGTAAAGTCGTCACATACCGCTCATCGGGACGGTCAAGCCGAGTGGCATTGGCCACTCACTATCAAGACGCAAGTTAATCAGGGGTGATGGGGCGAGAGTAAGAAGGGTAAGACAATATAATCATATAGTGTATTCATAATCAAGTAGTAGATAAATGACATAACAGCCATATGGATAGAGCCCGTAGGTACACGTCCACCTTGTATCGCCCCGTGGGGGCTCTCGTGGTTGTCGATGGAAATGGCAGTACTGCGGGGTGTAGCAGGAATTATAGTGGGAGTAAAGGAGGGTAATATGGTGCGGTTGAAGAATACAACTAAAAAAGAGAATAGAACGAACGAATAAAAGGGGAGGGAGAAGAAATCATAAGTCGTGTACGGTATGACAGAATAAAATACCCCCGCATGGTGACAACTCGCGGGGTGGGGTGGGTTGCCATATATGCACAAAGAATGCCCACCTCAGCTATAACACCAGAGCTCCCCGACTGAATGATATTCATATATATATGTCTTTTCCCAAAATCGGATCTGTGCCGGGCAAAACGACCCGACAAACTGTTCCGTGATCCTCACCTTAGCCACCCACCTACGACCTCCATATCACCCCTCTAACTTCTACCTCACTCACTCCTCTTTTACCTATTCTAAAAAAACAAATTTCGGGACAGACAAGCACTTTTTATAAAAAAAACGCAACCAAAATCACCCAAACTTCCCAATAGTTCTGCCTATCTAGCCTACATCTCCATTCACAAACTAAATCCACACCAACCAAAACCCTCACCTAATCTAACCTAATCCCTTCATTTTTATTGTTGCAACTCTCATTCAACTCTCATCTCATCAAGAACATAATATTTAACTAGTGAAAACAAGGTAACATCTTATTTATAAAATCTTGTTTTTTATACTTCAAAAATTAAAAACGATCAACATAAGGGGTGTATGGATCTTGAAACATATAAGAAGAACATATGTAAACACAAGAAAGATTCAAGACACTTACAAGAATAATGAACATAGTAAGAAATACAAGATCTATACCCCCAAATAATTAGTGATCTATAAAAAAAATCCCAACAACACAAATCTTGAAACCCTAACTTGGATCTTGAAGAAAACCCTTAAATCAAATAACCAATACTTCAAAACACCTTAGATGTTATTAGAAATGAACCTAGAATGCTTGGATTATGCAAGAAATCAAAGATATGAAAACCCTAGATGGGGTGTATGTTTGTCTTGAGCTAGGGAGCAAAAGGAAGGGAAGAGAGAAATTTTTAGAGACTATGTGAAAGAATGAAACCCTAAAGTATGAAATGCTTAGTATTTATAGGACAAGAGGGGGTCTAAGGTTTCATGGTTTATTGTAACTAGTGACCAACACACACCAAAGGTGTGTGTACACCTTTGCTCGGCCGAACCCCAACCACAAGGACCATAGGGTTAAATTTTTGGATCATGGTTCATATTAGATGTTTAAGCTTAGTCAAATGAGATCAATATGGAGTAAAAATGTGTAAGAGTCACATGATCTTGTCTAACTTGAGAAAATATGCATGAGAAGGACCCTCTCATGTGTCACTTTCATGCACACATGCATGAGATTTTTAAAAGATGCTCTTGTATTTAATTTTAAGACTTATGGTGCATTTGGTTTGGGTTTAGGCGTCCAAAATATAACAAGAGAAGAGGGTGAATGAAATTTTTGACTTAAGAACAAGAGATGGACGATAACTAAAGTTTACACGAAAGGATTTCGAGTTTTCGGGGTTCCGTTAGGTCAAAACGCGTAAACGCAATGTAAACGTTAAGGGGGGGGGGGGGGGGGGGGGAAAAAACGATAAAAATAATTAGGGGAGTGATCGTGTAAACTACGAAACATTGATAGATAAATGACTCATATAATATTCTAAAACTAATCAAAATCCAAAGTCGAAACGCTGGTCGATGACGTCTTTTTCAGATTTACGGGTGTGGGTTACTTCCCGGTAAATGCCGGAGTCAATCGTAACATAATAAGCAAAAATTTATTGTGCGGAAATGTTTAATAAATATTGACATGAATATTATGCAGGTGTGACACGTTTATTTAACTATACGTGTTTGCATCAATTGTTACTGTGTCTGCATATATTATGAATATTATTTGGAGTTGTTTAAGTTAATAGTGTAATCAATACCCCGGTTTCAAAACCTGTTGCTGTGGTCGGGCGGCTTGTTTTGTGTTTTTTGTCTTTTTAGTAGAGGGGCGCATGCAGGGAAATACCTCCCCACGCACCCCTCTTTAGACCTCTCAGGATACATACAATTAGAGCCTAACCCAAACTATTTCCCTAGAGAACCGCTGATAACCCCGATTCTTGCCTATACTACACTATCACGGATATATACCTTTGTCTAGGATGGTGTAAATCTTTTACGTTTGCAACACTTCGGCAATCATATTTCTTTCTTATAATGCCGATCATATTCCCGAACACTTTAAATTCTTAAAAGTTCTTATAATGCCAATCCTCGTATTATTTCTAATTTTGTATTTTTTATTTTATTGTAATTTGTATTTTTATTTTAAATGAATAAAATATTGTTGTTTAAAAAAATGGAAAAGATAAAAAAATTGATGGGTCCCAAAGTATAAGTTAGATGCACATTACTGTTGAATGTGTTTTTTGATAAGTTAGTTGGTTATAAGTTAAGTAAGAAAAAGTTAATATGACGCTGAGATGATAGTAATCTGCAGTTTACTGCAACTTATGCTCTTAGTTCCTGCTGCTTTTTTTACTTTTGCTACTAAATGGTCTTGCTTCTCTCTATCAGATTTGGCAATGACGTTGTATTCTCTCGTACTACACTATTGCTATCACCGCTAACTGTCACGTTTTGACAAACATACCTTAAGCCGCCAAATACCCTAAGCTTATCAAAACAACGGTTATATTCTTAGTTAGAGGTGGCAAAACAGTCGGGTAGAGCGGGTACATGCTTATACGGACACGGGCTTAAACGGGTGCGGGTCAAACGGGATCATGTTATACGAATCGCTTTAAAAAGGACCAAAACAACAAAAAATATTCCCCAAATCTAACATCTCATTTATATTTAAATAATTAAGCATGTTATATTTATAAGTTAAAAAAACATATGTCAAGTTCTACATCCATGAGAAAAGATGCGTCCTTTAATGCTCATTTAACTCTGAAATGACCAAACATGCCTATTTAAAAAAAAGGATGCTAAATGCGCTCAAATTTTTACAAATTAACACATCAAAGCCATATTTATGATTTTGGTTACAAATTGCCACCTTTATTCTTAATGAGTAAGTTATCAATAGACTTATAATTAATTAACTCTAACAATGTGCTAATGTTAGGCTAGCCACATCGCAAGAGTGAGCCTCTCACATTTCCCATACCTCACGCGTGATGCCCAAAGTGGTCAAGCCACTTCACGCGCCACCATACCAAAAATAAGCTCACGAAGGTGAGCCAAACACATTTTGGGCATTGTGCAATTGTGGGTCCCCTAGCAAAAGCAACGTATATATGTTTAATAAAAAAACCCACTATCATTTTATTTACCTATAGATACCCTTTAAACTTTAACATTTTTAAACACAACTCCTTTTATATACCTTTTACCAAAAATTATAATGGCTTGTTCACTTCCACATACCGTCAATGAAATCAAACCTATGGTTTAGTAATACAAAAGTGAGAGGATAAGAGTTGTCAGTAGCGGATTATAAACTTAGTCGTTGATTTTAAAAATGCTATCATAGCTAAAGATGATATGCGAAAAGCATATGAGGAATGCAATGGCATTCCGAAAGTTTAACTTGCTTGTGTGACAATCCACGAACGTTCGACGAAAATATTCGTTGGGTTCTTAAGTTTTTTTAATATTTTATCTCTCTCTTTTTCAGCCTTTTTGAATGAAGAATCTTATAAAGATTCTGAGATGCATAATGCTTTGTTTAGAAATGCGGCAAAAATAGAACATTAAATGAATACTAAATTTGTTTGGATGCATGTAAAAAACATATATGACTATTGTGTTTTAGTTTCTGTAACGTGTTTCTAATTTTGTATTGTAATTTGTATTTTTATTTAAATGAATGAAATTTTAGTTTGTTTGAATTCATATTGAAACTACCCCCAACGAATACTTTTTCACAACAGATACTTTTTCCCAGCGGATATCTTTCCCCCTATAAATACCCCTTTCCTTCATTCATTTTAAACATAAATTACAGTTTGTACTGTGTAACAAAATGTCTCAACAAAACACTCTCCGAAACACAAAACGATACCACAACTCACCATTTGTAGCTCCAAAACAACATAATGTTGGCGGTTCTTCATCACAACCATATAAGAACCGTCCTTCGTCTCCCATTCATCCATTTGGTGGTGAAAATGCGGTTATAATAATACCCAGTCATGCTGGTATTCTTCAATGGGCGAAGCTCCGTACAACAACAAGATTAGGGAAGAATGTGGTTTATTGACTCTGAAATGCGACACAGGAGTACGGGTTATGGAAATAATGACGGATTGTGAGCGAGGATGGGATCATTTTAAGCCGTGACCAATAACGCTTTTAGCGCTCGGTTTCAGTATCTAGCGGCTGATTTTATAATTTCATATCTATTTATATTAATAATTAATAAACTACTAATCTTTTATTATTATTTTATTCACTCCTTTCTATATAAAATATTTTTTATGACATTATAAAACAATATATATTTTTTTACCTATATATACCCCATAATATTTTTTATATATTATAACCTAATTTACCCCCCCCCAATTTATTTCAAATTTTAAAATTATTAATTTTATCATTATACAATAACCATTTTCTAACTCTATTTTTAACCATACTTCCCCCCTAAGAAATTTCATCCCCATTTATTATTAAATTTATTATGTACCCCCCACCCCCCCCCACTAATATTTTGTTATCTTTTTCACATATCTAGTTGTTTATTTCAACTCCCCCCTATATTCCCCCCCCCCCCCCCCCTTGCACATCCCCGATGTTGGTATACTAGCTTCCCGTTTTTTATAAAGTGTTTTTATAAATGACCCTACCCGCTTATAATTTGTTCACGGTGTAATGGCTCTTAACAACCATTACTCCCACTCTACTACCCCCCCACTCATATCTAGGTGTCCTAAGTGTTCTGTGTTTATCATTCCAGAAGTGGACCTTGTAGGTTATTGTTTCAACTGTCACAAACCAGGTACTTTGCTAAGATTGTCGGGGCAGGTAAGCAGGTGGCGCAGTTAGTGGTGCAGGAGGAAATAAGCAAAGGGTTTGTTTATGAATGTGGGAGTCTAACGATACATCCTTCGCAATAACTTGTCCTAAGTTGAAACCCGAGCACCTGGTAACCAAGAATACCGTCTAGCTTTAGACGGGCAACCAAAATACCCAAAACAATGGGAATAAGCTAGAGGAAAGGGGCCTCTTCAGGGTGATGCAGTCGCATGCCCTGCAAGTCCTAACGGTTGTGACGGGTTACTTTCTTTTTAATATGCTCACTTTGCTACTGTAACTTTTTGATTTTGGAGGTGTTTTAGTTTTATTTCCACTAATTGCGCCCGTTACTAATATGAAACCTAGTATGTAAGCTTGGCTATGTAACACTTGAAGTAGCTCAATGGTAACGAAAGAAAAAGTTGATAGGATTATCCGTGCTACAATCTAAAACTGGGAATTCCTTATTCCACTATAGATTTGATACCGTTGGGTCATGGAAGTTTTGATGTGATTGTGGGAATGGATTGGTTATCTAAGAATAAGGCTGAGAGAGTGTATCATAGAAGGTGGTTAGGATACCATTGGAAGGTGGTGAGATACTTCGTGTTCAAGGGGAACGTACTTTAGGAGGCACGAAAACACTAATGAGCACGAAGGCAGATGAACCAGAGTTGAGTGATATTCCCATTGTACGAGATTTCACTGAATGTTTATTCTCGAGACTTTGTTAGATTACACTCCGTAGCGCCAAGTTTTGTGTTTTCATTGATCTTAATTCGTGATCCAAATGCTCTTCCGTTGCCAGTTGCGAATCTCCAGATCGATTAGCACCTCTCAGAATTCAAGGTTATGTGAAAATCTTCAAGAATTGTAAGATAACGGGGTTGGTTTTATTTAGGCGCGCGCTCGCAGAATAAGGTCATCTTCCGTGGGGTGCCTTCTAGGGTTTGTTTGTTGTAAAGAAGAAGGATTTTGGTTTCGAATGTGCGGCATATTGTGTATTAGACTATTTCAAGAAACTAATACAAGTTGTATATCAGATCGTTACCCTGCTTCCAGAGGCATCAACGACTTGCTATTCAGAGTGGACTCAATTGCAAGGAACGGGCAATAGATTACTCTTGCTCTAAGATTGATCATCGCAGCGATCGGGTTATTCATCATCAGGCTCTAGCAGTGCTCTGAGGATGAGTAATATCCTAAAGACCACGTTTAGAATGCTCGTAGAGATTACGGACTCACTTTGAGTTTACGGTTATGCGTTTTGGGTTAACCAATGCACCAGCGATTTTCATGGACTTAATGAACCGGGTTTGCAAACCGTATTTAGATAAGTTTGTCATCGTAGTCATTTACGACTTCTTGATCTATTCAAAGACTAAGGAGGATCATGAGGTTCATTTGAAGTTGGTGTTGGAGCTGTGAAGAAGGAGAGGTTGAGTTGTATGCTAGTTTTCCAAGTGCGTGTTTTGGCTGCAGGAATAGGAAGAACATTTCCTCGGCACTGTCCCAGTGCGTCAGTCATAAACGTATCACGTGGACCCACGTAAGATTTAAGGTAGTAAGAATTGTAAAGATCCTACAAACCACAATCGAAATACAATCATTTTTGGGGTTAAGCTGGAATACTACCGCCGTTTTATTGAGACCTTCTCTAAGATTTCTAAAACCTACTTTGTTGGCTTAGAAAAAACAAGAATTATGAGTGGGCGCGCGGAAGCAAGGAAGAGAGGCCTTTCCAGACTTTGAAAGATAATTTGTGTAATGCTCCAATACTATCGTTGCCTGATGGAATTAAAGATTTTGTAGTCTTTTGTGATGCTTCGAATCAAGGGTTAGGTTATGTACTCATGCAAGAGGCAAGGTAATCACCTATGCATCACGAAAATTGATGATCAGTGAGAAAAATTATACAACACACGACTAGAATTTGGAGCAATAGTGTTTGCTCTTAATGGCTTGGACTTGGTTTATTTATACGGAACGAAGATTGTCATCTATACGGCAATCATATGAGTCTTCAACCATCGATTTTGATAAGAGAGTTAAATAGGTGTCTCAAAGGAGGTGGATTGAGCTATTCAGTGACTATGAGTGTGAGATTCGCTACCATTAAGGTAAGGCAAACGTAGTAGCTGATGCCTTAAGTAGGAAAGAGTGAGTGAAACCTAAACGTGTATGAGGAATGGCTATGATCATTCAGTCCAGAGTTAATATTGTATGTATTAATTGGGTAGAGCACCTGAGTGGTGCGTTCAAGCTAAGAAGAATTCACAGCCAAAATAGCCAGTAGTAAAGGTATTACACGGTTCATTAGCTCTGTGACAAATGGAACGGAGTTTTAAAGAATGTAATGAGATGTTTTTTTATTTAATAGGCAGATCGACTCAATGGGTTTCGTTAATGTGGGAAGGCTTTTGAGCAGTGAGAGAGATTTTATTATGAACTCCATTTGGCACTTCGGACAGAGCGTCTATGGTAAGATTATTGGTTCAGTGCTCTGTGTATACTCGGAGAGCGGATAAGAGTCGGTGTACGCGCTATGATTTCGCTCTCTGGGCTTCGTTGTGTTATATGTATTTGTGGTATAGTGGCCGGGTGGTGTGGCTATTGAAGAGGGAATATCGGCTACGAATGTTCGTCAAATGTTTTTACTTGTTCGAAAGTGAAGGCTGAGCATCAAAGGCCTTCGGGTTTATTGCAACAACCAGAGATACCCGAGTGGAAATGGGATAACATCACTATGGATTTTTATAATATCGAAGGTTTTACGCCTAGGTCGATAGAGGCTTGTCATATTTAAGAAAGTGGGCATGAGTGTGACTTATGTCTGTTCGGTAGTAGTCGAGAGAGACTGACCAAGTCTGGCTCATTTTTGTGTGTTGGACACGTGTATGGTATATTATCAGTGAGGGAAGATGAGTGAGCAAGGTGTACCTCAATGAGATCGTCACATCAGCATGGAGTGCGAAATAAAGTGTCGTTATTTCATGATCGAGATAGTAACGATTTACTCTCTGGTTGTCTGGCAACAAAACAGTACAGGAAAGCTCCTTTAGGGACATGTTTGGAATATGAGTACGCTTATTCATCCTCAGATCGCTCGGATAAATAAACAAATGTGGAGCATTACATTTAAGACGTTAAAGGCATTTATGTTAAGAGCGTTGTTGTGATCGACTTTTGGTGGTAGTTAGGAATGTCACCTACCTGTTTGCTGAATCTCTTATTATAAAAATAGTTACCTATTCGAGTTGTTCGATGTGCTCTTTTAGAAAGAACATGTATGTATGGAAGGAAATGTAGGTCGCGTTCTTGGGATGAAATTAGATAAGTTAGGTTTGATTGGACCAAAAATTGGGTTGCAAGAGAGAGCTCTGATATGGTAGTCTTGATAAAGGAATAAGCTCAAAGCGGGGAGAGAGAGAGATCGATCAAAATCGAGTATGCAGATAATAGGCGTAAGTCACTAGAGTTTAAGGTTGGGGATCAAGTGTTACTGAAAGTGTCGCCTTGGAAATGTGTAATACGTTTTGGAAAGAAAGGTAAGTTGGCACCAAGGTATGTAGGACAATTTGAAATCCTTGAAAGGATCGGCCCTGTAGCTTATCAGTTAAGATTGCCCGAAGAGTTGAGTAGCATGCACGACACATTTTCAGGTTTGAATTGAAGACGTATTTGGCGGTTGCAATCTTGCATGTGCCACTAGACGAGATTAGATTGACAAAAAACGTCATTTTATCCTGAGGAACCGTAAGAAATTATGGACACGTCGAGTTTTAGGAATTTGGAAAGTAGTTAAGATATTCGTTTAAGTTCTGTTGGAATTCAAAAGCTGTGGCCCTGAGTTCACAGTTGGGATTGTGAGGACCATATAAAACTAAGAATAACCGATTGTTTGCTTGGACTGTGCGGTTGAATCCTACTAGTTAACTTTCGGACGAAATTTTCCTTAAGGAGGAGTACTATGACAACCATGACTTGAGCTGGTTAGTCAAACCATTAGAGTTGACTAAAGTATTTATATGTGTTATAATTGAGTGCTTATGTGACCTTATATGAGTATTTAATATCAATCCGTGATGCGTGTTCATCTTATTGTGATTGAGTTGTGGTTTTGGTAGCTATTTCATTTCGTTCACATTTTGTGACAATGGAAATGATAGCATGATTTTATGCGTTGTCGTGTTATTTGGTGAATAATTGTAGTATGAGCGTAAAGAGAATATAGTGTATTCCTAAGAATGAATTGAGTCTAGTATTTAAATTAGTTAAGCATTAATTTTTCTAAATTAGTGAAAGATAATTTATGAACTGAAAATTTATAAATAATAAGTTTACAACTAGTTTTTATTTAAAAGATTTACTAAATTAATAAAGGGTTCTTATAAAAAATAACATTTCAAAATTATAAAAAAATAAATAAATATGGGAGGTGTTTGGATCGGCTTAAAAAAAGAAGGAAAAAAAAGAGTCCAGGTTTGATAAGGAAACAAATCTCTTTGATATTCATCTTAAAACTAGTATAAATACTCCTTTCCAATCTAAATACTAGATCATTAATTTTCTCTTCTCTCTCCCTTTATGTCGACATTCATGAAGAACTAGAAGGAAACCATCAAAATTTTTGAAGAAAATTTAGAGTGTTCAAGAATCGGAGATGTTAGAGGTTTAAAGGTTTTCATATAACCCTTTACTTAATCTTTTCTTTTAACTTAATTAATTGTAACTTTTCAATTGGTGGAACTAGGGTTTCATTAAAATTCAGTAAACATGTTTAGATGATCATTAATAATCAATTAGGATGTAATTAATAGTGTTTGGAGCGTATTGGTTATGGTTTTTAGTTGTATGTAAAAAATTCATAAATAATAAACTGGCTAGAAATTTTTAGGGTCATCTTGTAAGTGTCATAACTTGGTCATAAGGAGCTTTTATTGATTTTCTTGAGCCTAAAATTTTCTACAGAGAGTATACTTTCCAACCCCATTGGTTTCATGAATTAAAAGTAAGTGGAGGTCAGTCAAAATAATTTTACAATATTCGTTGTCAAATATGAGTTTTTGGGGCAGATTATGGGTTGTGTTTGTGAGGTCAAAAACCATATCAAAACATCTTTTTAATTGATGGGATTGCTATTGTAGCAAGTTCATTATGTTTATGATTTTTTATAATTTTTGTAGAATTTTCCTAAGTGTTTAAATGAGTCTGATCAAGCTAAACTTTTTGATAGTCGAATCAGATATGAATTTGAGTACTTCGTGATGTTGAATTTTTATAAAATAGTTAGGCTCAATATTATTTTTTCTAAAAAAATCACACTAGTTCATAACCCATTAGAAAGGTAGTAAATGCAGTAGGGAAAGTCAATTTGATGATTTAGTGTTTTATTTGATGTCATGAAGTGACTATAAATTTCTGCCAAAAAGCTGGAAAACTCGAATAAATGGATTAAGGGTATTAGGATATAAGTAAGGTATGGGAAGTGTGGTAAAGGGGTTTCTAATCATAATATAGACATAGTAATCCATCAATTGATTGTTACATCGTCTTAGTCATTTAGCCTAATCGCGTGTAACATGTGTTTTATTTGTGATTAGTTGATTGCGAGGAATTTGTGAAGTAGTTGTGCATCAGGTGAGTTTCATAGTCCTATTTTTTTGTTTTTCTTGGAATGAAAATGATGCAAATGTTTTTGAAATGTTTCATTGCTGTGATTATGTGTTTTAATTACGTATGGACATTACATGACTATTATATGACTATGTGATACATGTTGATATTGAATAGGATCGGATGAGTACGCCTACTCAGTATTGGTTATGGTACCCGGGATGGATCGGAGGGATACGCCTATCCTATATTTGCGTGGTACATTCTGGGTGAGCTTGGTTACTTATAGTGCCAATGTTAATCTAAGCATGAATGTGTATTTAAGTGTGTGATTATTTTGATTGGATATGTTGCATGCTAGCATAAGATCATGATAGTTTATTTTTGTCCAGCCTTGTTTTGTAAATCACAGTAAAAATGAGTTTATTTATGTGTCTAAAACCTATGACTCTCACCAACATATTTGTTGACGTTTTAAGCATCATTTTCAGGTGAGCATCTTGCGGAAAGTGAAGTTAAGAAGCTTGGCTAGTGAGACCGTAGGCTTGCATGCGGAGTTTATCTCCTAGTTTTCTTTTCGCACTTTATTTAGATTGATACATTGAATGCGATTGAATGTTTTAGGTTATGGTATATTTTGTTTATGTCTTTGTATTGGCGTGACTCTTTTACTTCAATACAAGACCCATTTTTCTTGTCTTTGGTATTGTTATGACACTTTGTGTCCATTTTTATCTTATTTAATGCATTGTAGTTCTCTCTATTGTTGACACCATTGTGTTGTGATGATACCCATGACATTACGCCTCGTGTTTTCGCCTTGGCGGGGTGTGACACATTATTAGCAAGCTACTCAAGATTCGAGCACACAAAGGAAATATTCTTATGGCAAACATGCTAAGATCCTTTTACATGACATATTTGAACACAAAGGGGTCTATAACAGTTTGCAAACACATGTCACGCCTTAGAATCAAACTTATTGCCATTCTTATTATACTAACGCCCTCAATTCATTATTTTCCAAGTAAAAGAACATTAAGGAAGCATAAGCATGTTAGAGTTGCACAAGAACGATCAGACAACACATCTTTACACAAATCCACAACTATTCCACCTTTAAGTACATGTTTCGCTCCATTCATATCACAAACATCAATAGATCTCACTGTTTAGTTGGAGACATCTAAAACTGTTTCAAAGGCATCTAAGACGCACCCTCACAAGCAAAACCCCTTAACTAATTAGACAAAAACTACAACTTTTTACATATGAACCCTAATACGTTTTAATTGATTACGGGTGCAAAAAGGAGTTATAAGCTAATTTGATTTACCAGGATGATGAGTAATGAGTTACGAATGAGTAGGTGAGAATCTTTAGCCTTAAACATAAGTTTTGATTTTCACTTTTGATTCGAGCAAAATGTGTTGAGAGAGAAATATGAGTTTGAATTTTTAATAAGTATGAGAGACAAGCGAAATGTGTTAAAGAACTTATATAATCGGTTTATGTTTCAAATTGGCAGGAATGGTCCTTGTGTTTCATATCTTCTTCTAATTTGCTATTAAACTTATCACTAAGCCTAAAAACCTTTTCACTTTGAACCCCTTAAGTTTAAAACTAAGATTATAAGTCCTATATTTGACATTTAGTCCTAAGCTTTAACTTCTATAACATTTTGAGTACTCAATTGAATTTAAAAATACATTAACTCCCCTTTAATTGATAATCTGTTATTGAAAAACCTTTTCTATTTTATTTCGCGATGACATTTTAAAAGATCCTTTTTGAAAGAATTTGACTATTTCTCCCCCTTAAATAATGCCCCGTTTTCTATTTAAAGAGCTGTAGACATTGTTTGAGTGATAGAAACTTCTTTTAAAAATTCTTTTCGTGAGGAAACTGATTGTTTTAATTATATTTTATTTAAAAACACCAATAAAAAAATCAAGATTTCTCTCGTTTACTTAAAATTAATGCAATCTGACACAGTACACTTATGTGAAATAGATGCTCGGGTTGGTTGCAAAGTAAACACAAGCCTTTGAATGAATATCAAGTAATTCATTCCCGAGAAAATAAATTCCCGTTGAGAGGCCAAGTTTTCTTTTTGAAATACTTGGCCTTTAGATGATGATCTGAGTTGCTTTCTGAATATAATAGCAAGACCTTATGATAAATATTTTCTATTCGAAACTTTATTACAGCTTTGTACCTGTTTTGAATGGCTTTCTAAGGCCGTAAATATTATTGATTCTAGAAAACATGTCTTGAAAACCTATTTTTGTAATTTTTTGATTTTTTAATTTTGTATTTTCTTTTTATGATTTTATATTTTTATATTTTCTTTTTGAAAAGTTTATATAAAATGAAAAATCTTTTTGGGTTTTTCTGATTTTTTTATATACATATACTTATCACATGTTATTTCGACGAGTTACACATTACTCGTCTTCCTCCTCTGCAGAAGTTTTAGCATTTGTCCTCGGTGACATGCTTCTCATACCCGCTTTTCGTTCAAGAAGTTGAATCTTTCTCTTGGCAACGTAAAGGATATTAATTTCACACACACTTAGAAACTTAGAGACAGAAAGCTGATAGGAGAGAGGGATGGGAAAACACAATCCAAACATACACACAAGATTGTGAGAAAATGCATTCAACCAACACCCTCTCCATGTGTGGAGAGGGTTAATATACTTACATAGTTGAGCCAGGCCGGGCTTTCTATAGACTTTCCTTGGACTTTTCATAAGCTGGCACGGTAGATTACTTAGATTATTACATTGATTTGAATAACTAGTACTAAGGCTCGTGAGATCCGATATAATGTTCGTCGCACTTCACTAAAAATGAATTCTTAACAATCTCACCTTAAGGGACGATCATTGAGATCTCATAAATGATCAACACTTTCTGTGTTCTTAACAATCTCCCCTTAAGGGGAGATCATAGAGATATTTCCTTGTGACCTTGATCATTAATCGTTGAAGCTTCTTGTCTTGATCTTAAGTCCTTTTTGTGTAATAGTTGATCTTTTGTCTTGCTTTTTTGTGTAGTGATCATTGACTTTAGGCTTGAGCTTGTTCTTTTATCTTGACTTATATGTGAATATATGATCTTGAGCACCTTGAGATCATCAACCAAGCATAATCTCTTTTCGCCATCTTGTAAACTTTGCCATCTTGTGAACTCGTGACTCTTGGACCGACATGCTCATATCTTTCTTGATTTGATAGCTTGAAAGCTTTAATGATGCATCTTTCTTGAAGTTCTTTAACTTTAACACTTCGTCACTTCGAAAAAAATGTTTGGTTATCAGAGTGACGGAAACTTCTTTGAAATTCTTTGACTTTAATGCTTCGTCACTTTAAGAAAGACGTACAGTATTAGAGTAGCGGAAGTCTTGAAACATGTACTTGAGCTTTCATGATGTCTTTATGTTTGTCGGTCGGGTATGAGCATGTGGATTTGAAATCTGTGAGTCTGCTGGAAACCATGTACATCACATGGACCATCTTTATGTGAATCTACAATAAAACAGTTAGCAATAAACCTGAGGGACGAGTCTCATCGATTGAATAGAAAAATTGATTTGAAAATCAATCGACGTGTTACTTGCTAAAGTGGTTTTGTGACACATCAAGAGTTTAAGCAATTCAAAATTCATTAATCGTCGATCCATAACCTGGAACAAGTTTGAATTCATTTATGAATCTGCACCGTTGTTGCTTTCCAGTATCACAAAGTTTGATTCATAAGATTCGACAAGGGGTCATCCTTCACTTGAGCTTGTTTGATGTTGGCTCAAGCAGGATTTCCATTTCACTTCCCCCCAAAATGTGATTATCTTAAGTATCACTCGGATGTTCTGGCAAAATCACAAGGATAATGCGTAGGACTCTTAATATATATCTTGTTATTCACATTGTGTGACTTAGCAATCATAATTTTTACAAGTGTCCTAATGAGATTTATAGATGATCTCTTGGCTCTAGACTCAATTATGCACTTTGGTTCTTATGTGATCGGAGGATGAGCAGCTCTGCCACCTTTTCAATCACCAACTAACTAGGAGTAAGATGGTTTGATCAGACATGCGTGTATTCTCCGTGAAGAAAGAAACATAATCTTTGAGGATTTGAAGTGGCTAGGGAGGGTTGAGTATTGATCACTAGGTCCATGATTGTCAGTCTTCAATGTCAACAATCATCTTTGTGATTCTTGGACGAGCAGATGTAATTGACCCCGGTTTCCTGCTAACGTGTAAGAGGGCTTACTTTCTTGATTTTTCACCCTTTATCTTAACTTTTCTTTTTAATTCTTCAACCCTTTTAACGCTTACCGAGACTTCATAACTAGAATCTTGTTGGGTTTGTTCCAGTACTAGCTCCATCTCAGTCGGCACTTTTCTTTTATTCTCACTTTTACTCCTTTTTTTCGCCTCATCATCATCACCATCATCATCATCATCATCATCATCATCATCATCATCACCATCATCATTATCATCATCACCATCGTCACCATAATCATCATCGTCATCATCGTCACCATCATCATCATCATCACCATCATCATCACCATCATCACCATCATCACCATCACCATCACCATCACCATCACCATCATCATCATCATGCACAACAATAGTAACTATTTTTTTAATTGACGGATTCCAAATAACAGCACGCTTTATGATTCCATTAGAACTGTAAATACAACACCATAAACATTTACATCAACATATAAATCATCATCAAGTAAATATAAGGATTTAAAGTCACTTCATGATGTAGTAACCATAATTAACCTATAATACAATTCATAAATGTCTGACGAAAGTTTGACCTGCAGTGCTACAGTGTTGGGCTAAAACGTTAGCCCAAATCTGGCCCAAACTTTAAAAAAAAAAACTTGTGCTAAAGTAACATGCTACAGTACCACAGTACTAGCCCACAATCTAGCCCAAAAAATTTCCTCTAATCTGGCCCAACGTAAAAAAAAATTACAAAACGGACCCTTAACTTTTACCTATTTTACGACTTTTTATATAATAAACTTTATTTATTAAATAAGCGTACTGCCCCCGCCGAAACGCGCGGGTTAAATTCTAACTCGTTCAATACAAATTACACATGTTTTAAACCTACTTAAAATAAGTATATGTTCAAAATGGTATCTACGTGCAAGTGAGATGAAAATTTATGAAATATTATTAAAAAAATAATAGCAATAATTCTTTGCCAATATCTTTAGAATTAACATCACTTGATGAAACCTTGGTAAATATTGTGGTTATGATACTCTCAACATTTGAATTGGCGATCATTATGATGTATACGAGCCTTGTAATAGTTATAGTATATATATGTAATAGTCTAGTGAGCTTTAGTACGTATTAGCTATAGTGTTTATGTAAGTAATGGATCAAGACCATTACCAAGCGAAAGTCCAAGTCCACTAATTGGCGCATAAAGGTCCAATCGGATATAAACCGTTATCCTTCACATGAAGAGAGTGGGTGTCTCATTTTTGCATGAGACACATCACCCGGTCATAATAAAAATATCATCTCCAATCTCTCTTTCTCTCTCCCCTCTCTTCTTTCTCTCTCTCTCCCCCTTTCTCTCTCCCTCTTCCTCTCTCTCTCTCCCTATCTTTCTCTCCCTCTCCTTCTCTCCCCCTCCTCCTCCCTCTCCCTCTCCCCCTCCCTCTCTCTCTCATGTGAAATTAGAATCTTAATGTGTACCTTATTCTCAGCAAATCGTTTCTTTATTAAAATAAGTGATCTCATTTCACTATTTGTTTTCCAAATAAAATCCTTAGAGAAATTAGGAATAAAGGAGCGAGAAGTAGTTGCACTTTCACAATTAGCATTTATGAGTAGTATTAGCATCTAATTTTATATTTAGCTGTGATTTCGTCTAAGCTTGGTTTGGGGATTGTGAAAATCGAGGATGACAAACTCTCATTCTTAAAGCCTTTTATATAATTTGAATAAATTTTAACTTAGTTTTTTATTTATGAATAAATAGTTAAAACGGGGCGTTTTCAAAACAAATGATTTTTCTTATACCCTCTTGATGAACACCTTTCTGTTCTGGTTCTGGTTTGATGTGAGGGATTATTAGTTAAGGGGGGTTAAAAGATTTTCTTTTCTAACGTGTATAATAAACATTGTGTGTGGGACCAGCAATGGCTTAGTGTAGGGGAATTGATGTGTGCTTAAACACATATCATTTTTACCCCGGAAAACACTCTAAACAGACTAATAACCATAAAATATGAGTAATTATATTGCAAATATGTTTGGTATGTGTTATTATGACTTGCAGGTACAAAAGATTGAAAACGAAGCAAAAACGGTAATTTTCAGATGAGTTTTGACGACGTTTTCACGTTTATCGAAATTCAAACAAACTCGAAAAAATTCCCCAAACACTCCATTGAAAAGAGCACGAAATTACGAATCTATCGGTACATTTCTCACTTTTTGAACCGGTCCAAATAATCTTAAATGGACCGGTCAAATTCTATTTGGACCCTTAAATAAACTGACCAGGCCAAATTGCACCTTAAATAGAACTGCAATGCATATTATTATTGAAACTATGCACAATGCAGCTGGCAAAAGGCTTTCCTTTAGAGTTTTATTTGGTACGACCCGAGTTCGAATCCTGGCCTGGGTTGTGGTATTTATACTACATGCTACGTGGCCCACTCACGTGGTAACACGTGGCAACCCGACCCGGCCCGTAACCCGACCTAAACCGTTGACCCGTTGACCTGCCACGTAGATGCCACGTGGCTGCCATGTCAGTGGCGGCTGGCCAATGAGGAGCTGCCACGTGACGGCGGCGCTGTCATCTAATCATTATGTGCAGGTACTAGGTTACAGGTGGCGGCTGGCGACTCGTGATCCGAGAAAGAGAAGTTGTCATGCACTTGATCCGAGGGTTCTAGAAGGGTGACATGGCGACTCGTGATTGGCTTAAAATCTTGGATATCACTGGCAAATGACGCGTGAATGGGAAATTACTTAAATATCCCTGAGCTCAGTTGGGCTATATAAATCCCCTCATTTCCATCAGATTGATTATGAGAGTTGTAGGTGTATTTCACACATAGTTATAGTATTAGTTGTAGCTTATTTTTGTATTTAGTTTAGGTATTTATAAAAGCTTTTTAAAGCTTATTGTTTTAGGTTATTGGATTTGCTTATTATTAATGAAGATGTTTATTTCAAAGGTTGGTGTCACTTAGCTTATTTTCTTTCTCTAATCCTCTATTTTTATTTTCTTTTTCTAGCTTATTTCCAAATAAGCTCTTATTAGCTTTTTCTTGATCCTATCTTTTAAGCTTATATTTGAATAAGCTATTTCTATAGCTTATTTCAAATAATCTTATGTAATATACTTGTTGGATTTAGATTTCAAATAAGCTTTTCATATAGCTTATTTTGGGATTATTAAAATATAGCTTAATATTCGGATAAGTTTGCTAATAGCTTATTTGAATAGCTTATTTCATATTATTTAGGTTTAGAAGCCAATCAAAATAAGCCCTCTTAGCTTATTTTGATTGCTTATTTTCCAAGTTTGTTTTTTTATCATTTGTTTTAGCTTAAAGTTTGTAGTTTTTTATTCTAGCTTATTGTTCTAGATCCAATCCTTAAATATATCAAATTCGCGTTCACTTTTCAAAGAGAACATCTTAGTTTTTGGTGGATTTGAATCTATTGTTTTCAGCTTATTTTCTAGCATAAAGTTTGTAGCTTTTCATAGTGGCTTGTTGATTTAGATCTAATCCTTAAATATACCCGTCTCTCGTTCATTTTTCGAAAAGAACACCTTAGTTTCGGGTGGATTTATGTCACACCCCCAAAATATCAGAGTATAATGGCAACCGAGGGAGTGTGACTTCATGATTATCATACTTCTAAGCAATACAGAACGACCTCTATATGAGACGTTTTAAGAAAACAGATCACTTGAATTAGGAAATAATAAATTGTTTAAACATTCAGCGGAAGCATAAAATAGACAATACAACATTGTTTTAAATAGTACAAGTGATCTTCAGATAACTGGAAAATGACTGCAATGCATGAGACTTCATATAGCATCTTCATTCTTAATACCTGAGAAAACATTGCTAAAGTGTCAACATAAAGTTGGTGAGTTCATAGGTTTGTTTAAGCAGAAATGTAGTGTTTATGAATCACAAGATTTCACCCGCATATGACAATATAACAGATACAAAGTCATATAAATTGCATTACTATTGTCTAAGCTCATGACACCGAAGCGTTAACATATACCAACAATAAATGAATGCCCTTGCAGGTGTCTAACCCGGGACACCCGTAATCTGACTCAAATGAAACTGTGTTTGCTTGACTAATGTCAGTCCAAGACAAACAGGGATTGTCAATCCCGATAGATCTATCCATAACATTCACGCTCACAAAGATTGACGGTTCATGATAATTCGGGCAAATAGCAACTTGGGTTAAATCAGGACTTAGACCAATCAGTAATGAGTAATTGTACTTGTATTCACACGTTTAAAATAAGCAATGTTCTCACCCCAAAAGATGATTTAAAACAGTAGAGTAGGGGCTATGAAAACTCACCTTGTCGGTTAATCGATGGAGATTGGAAATGGATTAAGGTACGTCAAATAACGACTCAGTCAAACACCTAAGTAATTATAACAATTACTGAGTTTACAATCTAAAATTAATGTATGCAGTAAATTATGCAATTGGTCAAAAGGGTATTGTCGTTTAGGGATTAACGTTTTTACGTTTTTAAAGTGTTGATTAAATCGTTGGCTCTAGGAATGGCTTTAAAACTATTAGTACCTATATAAGAATTTATACTGGCACGCGTCGCAATTTATATTCACAATTCCATGTGTTTTATATCTAAGAAGTACGAACATTATTCGTAAGTTACTAGGTTTATAATTATCGCGTTTATTTAATCTACATCGAAGTCATTAATTTATCTGCGCAATTATCAGGTTTATACATTACGGCTCGCTCAACTCGTTTAAATCTCTTATCGAAAATATATTTTTAACCCCTTGACTCTCCAAATAATATATATAATATATAATTTATTTTCTTTCGTTCTCATAAATTCTTTTTTTTATATTTAAACCCGAATAGACTTTTAAAAATATTTTTTTTAGCGTTAAGTATATTCTTATAAACCGTGTTACTCTTTTAAAACTCGGTTTCGTGGTCACACATTTTAAGTCATCAACAACAGGAATAAAAACAACATTTATATTTCCCTACTCCTAATTTTAATAAGGTAAATTATGTGCAAGTGGTAAAAGATATCTTGTGCATTATTCTTGTATAATAATAACAACTCCCATGGCCTACCTCTTCTTCCCTTTTTTTCTGTTTTTCTGTCGAGTAACAAGGGGGGGGGGTTATACCCACTTATGTTTTCTCTTCACAATAATACTTATTACATGCACTCATATAAATCACATGTTCTACCTTTTTTTTTCTGCCCAACAGACACAGCATGCATGCTTCAGTTTTTATATACAAATTTTGAATATGAGCGTGACTTATGTGATTAACAATTAGAGGGCTATGTTTCGAGACACCAGCGACCTCTCGTTTCATGTAGAGCACGCAGCCTCAACAGTAAGCAACGCTTGCCATGACTCGTTAGCTAGCATGCGGCACAAGTGAAGGTTTTTGTTTCGAAACGATACGCACGGAGTGCTCTTTCTTGCAACGTAAATGACGCACTCACAGCGAGCAAGACTCTGTTGTGGTACGCACCCATAGTAAGCAACACTCGACTGTGGTTTGGCTTGGGTTTCGTGGACATGCCTATGTTACACGTCGAGAGTTCCATATGAGGGTTTCCTCATATTTCGTGCGAAACACTAGGGTTTGTTAACCTCTTACAAGCCAAACATTGGTCACAGTATACTTAAGGTTCTTACAATATTTCTGGTCTCGACACTAGTCTTCTACGCGGAAGGTGTAGTCTATAAATTTAGTTTTAGTTGTTATTTTATGTGCGTGGTGAGGGCTCTTGTATGCGTGCGTAAGCACAAGGCATGCGTGCATTATATGCGTCATACATAGCCTAAGCAAGGACAAGGCCTTTGGCCGGCTTACCAAGGTTAGTGTGGCTTTTACAAGGTGTGTTACAGGTTGTTATTTCATGCATATCAGGTCGTTATTTTATGTATGCAAACCCCAGTGGTTTGCTATTCGTTTTTAACGCATACATCGTTTACAAGTTCACTATACGTTGGCAGGTTATGAAATGTCACGACTACCCTTTGCATGCGCACATATGTACTAGTCACACATGGGTTTTACGTTGCGTTTTAGTCTACTAAGGTTGAGGCTTTAGCCAAGACTAAACGTGTTTTGGTTTAGGTCGTGTGTTATGCTACAAGAAAATGATGTAGTTACTACGAGGTGACTTACCCAATACGAGCTTTCCAAGTGACGATGAGGAGAAGTGGTGACGAGAAATGGGTCGACCTCCCTTGGTTTCCACCCGTTCCAACCCGGCGTCTTAAGCTCACGAATGCAATAAAATGAAAACCTAACTCTCACTGATTTGTGAAATCTTTGTTTTTCAAATTTTAGTTGTGATAGAATAGCTCGTGCATGGTGCCTATTTATACTACAAGGTGACTACTAGTCCTCTGAAACCATGCATGTGAAGGATATTATTCACATCTACTGTTATTGTATGATACTATTTGTGATGATCACCTTTTCTATGATACTGCTAAAGAATAGTTACTATTGGTGAATTGAAATGATATTGAAATTGAAATGTAACAGGTGAATAGTCTCAAAAGGTGTAGGCCATTGCATGCAATAATGGAATGATAGTGTCAGTTCGTTTAATTTGAATTTCCTTCTATTGATTGACTTTGATAAGATTTTGCACATTTGAGTTTTTAGGAGACGCAACATCAAGTCATATTATTTATTTAGTAAAGTCTACATATCGGCTCATTTATATATTATTTATTAGAGTATGAACGGGTTCACAAAATAATATAGTCGTGCGATTGTGCGGCGTAAAAATAAAATATGATTTTTATCGTTACGCGATCTCTAAAGTACCCCTTTTTTATCCGTAAATAAAATGACGATTTATGCGCGTTATTGGCTAGCACAAAATGTTGTATGTCACCTGAAGGATAACTTTTATTGGAAAGGTAATGGTACATTTAAAATGACTTACGATACATACTTTGCATAAGGGAACAAAAGTTATTTATTTTCCCGAGGTGTTACATCCGCCTCATGTTATGCGATTTCGTCCCGAAATCAAGACTTTATGGTAGAACGCGGATTTGTGAATAGGTGAGGGTATTTCTCCTTGAATTGGTCCTCGCGTTCCCAAGTGTACTCTGGGCCTCTACGTGCGTTCCAACGGACTTTAATGATTGGTATACGGCTTTTCTTGAGTTGCTTGACCTCGCGGTCCATAATCTTTACGGGTTCTTTAACGAAGTTGAGTTTGTCGTCGAGTTGGATCTCTTCCAAAGGAATGACGAGTGTGTCATCGGACAAACACTTCTTTAGGTTGCAAATGTGAAACACGTTGTGTACTCGACTAAGTTCTTGAGGCAAGTCCAAATGGTAAGCTATTGGACCAATCCTTTCTATGATTCTAAAGGGTCCAACATAACGAGGGTTCAACTTTCCACGCTTCCCAAATCGCATCACACCCTTCCAGGGCGCGACTTTGAGCATAACCTATCTCCAACTTCAAACTCAAAGGGCCTACGCCTCTTGTCAGCATAACTCTTTTGTCGATCATGTGCAGCTTGCATGCGATCCCTAATCTTGAAAATCTTCTCCGTAGTCTCGTGAATGATCTCCGGTCCGGTAAGTTGTGCTTCTCCAACTTCAGCCCAACAAACAGGAGAACGACACTTCCTACCGTAAAGTGCTTCGAACGGTGCAGCTTTAATGCTCGTGTGATAACTATTATTGTACGAAAATTCTACTAGGGGTAAATGTGTATCCCAACCATTTCTGAAGTCAATCACGCAAGCTCTTAGCATGTCCTATAATGTCTGAATGTTCCTCTCACTCTGACCATCGGTCTGAGGATGGTAAGCAGTACTCAAGTCCAACTGCGTTCCCAATGCTTTATGCAAAGATTGCCAAACTCTCGAAGTGAAATGGCTATCACGATCGGAGATGATTGACACCGGTATACCATGTCTTGCTACTATCTCCTTCATGTACAGCCTTGTCAATTTTTCTGTCGAATCCGTCTCCCTCATTGGCAAAAAGTGCGCAGACTTAGTAAGACGATCAACAATGACCCAAATCGAATCGTATCCTGCTGCCGTTTTGGGTAGTTTGGTGATGAAATCCATTGTTATCTTCTCCCACTTCCATTCTGGTATATCGGGTTGGACCAATAAACCAGAGGGCCTCTGATGTTCAGCTTTGACCTTGGCACAAGTCAGGCATTTGCTGACATATGTGGCGATGTCAGCCTTCATGTTTGGCCACCAATATAACATCTTCAAGTCATGGTACATTTTGTCGGATCCTGGATGAATAGAATACTTTGACTTATGCGATTCGTGCATAATCAAAGATCTCGTGTCACCGTAACATGGTAACCAACTCCTATTATCCAAGCATAATGTTCCATCAGCGCGGGCTTCTAACTTCTTTAGCATGCCACTGATATCTTCGGCTTCAAGGTTTTCAACCCTAATTGCTTCTTTCTGAGCCTTAAGGATTTGTGGCGGAAGGTCCAAGCTAATGGTCATAACCAAAGCTCTTACTCATAACGGTTCGATTCTTTCCTTTCGACTCATGGCATCTGTTACTACATTTGCTTTTCCTGGGTGATAATAAATTTCGCAATCGTAATCACTTAGGAGCTCTATCCATAGGCATTGCCTCATATTAAGGTCCTTTTGGTCTAGGATATGTTGTAGACTCTTGTGGTCGGTGAACACTATACACTTCGTGCCATACAAATAGTGTCTCCAGATCTCCAGGGCGAACACTACCGCTTCTAACTCCAGATCATGAGTGGTGTAGTTCTTCTCATGAATTTTTAGTTGCCTGGAAGCGTATGCAATAACCTTCATTCTTTACATCAGTACAGCATCTAACCCTTTTATGGATGCGTCACAGTACACCATAAAATCTTCACTGCCTTCCGGTAGTGCTAAGATAGGTGCAACACATAGTTTTTGTTTTAATAGTTGAAAAGCTTCTTCCTGTTCTTCACCCCAATCGAACTTCTAGTTCTTCTGCGTAAGCTCAGTCATGGGCTTAGCTATTTTGGAGAATCCTTCGTTGAATCTCCTATAGTATCCTGCAAGACCTAAGAACTGGCGAAGCTTCGAAGGAGTGGTTGGAGATGCCCAATTCTTAACAGCTTCAATCTTAGTTGGGTCCACGTGAATACCACTGCTATCAATCACGTGACCAAGGAATTTTACCGTATTGATCCAAAATTCACACCTAGAAAACTTGGCATATAGTTCTTCCTTCTTCAACAACTTTAGAATAGTTTTCAGGTGTTCCTCGTGTTCTTTCTCATTGCGGGAGTATATGAGAATGTCGTCGATGAACACAATCACAAACTTATCCAAGTATGGCTTGCATACACGGTTTATGAGATCCATGAACACCGCAGGTGCGTTGGTCCAACCAAAAGGCATAACTCGAAACTCATAGTGTCCGTATCGTGTTATGAAAGCAGTCTTGGGAATATCTTCTTCTCTAACCCTTAACTGATGGTAACCTGACCTTAAGTCAATTTTTGAGTATATGCTAGATCCTTACAACTGATCGAATAAGTCATCGATCCTTGGTAAAGGATAACAATTTTTCACTGTAAGTTTGTTTAACTCACGGTAATTGATACACATCCGGAAAGATCCATCTTTCTTTTTGACAAAAAAGATTGGTGCTCCCCATGGAGAGGAACTTGGTCTTATAAAACCTTTGTCAGAAAGTTCTTTTAGTTGTTCGGCTAGGTCTTTCAACTCTGCAGGTGCAAGACGATATGGTACGCGTGCAACAGGTGCAGCTCCGGGTATTAACTCAATATGAAATTCTACTTGGCGTGTCGGGGGTAATCCTAGCAAATCTTCAGGAAATACTTCTGGAAAGTCTCTGACAACAGGCACATCTTCAATTCGCCTCTTTGAAATTTCAGTTTTCTCTTCCTTCATCATTTGAATCAAGAACACTTGACATCCTTGGTCGATGTACTTCTGTATCCTGATGCTCGAGATGACTTCTAATCTCGATTCGCTTTTAATTCCGCTTCTTTCGCCTTGTATGATCAGCATATCGTTTCTGTACGGAACACGAATGTACTTCTCATAACACATAACTTCTGCGCGATGTTCGGCCATCCAATCCATTCCGACGATGACTTCAAAACTTCCTAGTTCTATAGGGAGTAAGTCGATTTCAAACAGGTGATTTTGCAAGTTAAGAGTACACCCTCTTAAAATAGTATTGGTGGTTAGTGACTTTCCGTCGGCTAGCTCCACATTATAATTAGTATCTAGGGTTGTAGGATGGATGTCTATATATTTACTGAAAGCATAAAATACAAAGCTTCTATCCGCACTAGTGTCAAATAGTACTGAAGCATAAACATTATTGATCAGGAACGTACCATTCACCATGTTGTTATCTTTCACTGCTGCTTCAACACATAGGTTGTATACCATTCACCACGTTGTTATCTTTTACCGCTGATTCAACACATAGGCTGTATACTCTTCCAGGTGCTCTGCGTCATCCTTGAGTGCTGGTTGATGCTTGGTTACTTCCTTTAGGGTTTCCTTGATTTTGCCTTTGATTGTTCTGATGGTTTTGCGGGTTGCCTCGAATTTGATTCCCACCGCCTTGATTCCCATTGCTTGGACACTTGTTCTTGTAATGTCCCTTCTCACCACATCCGAAACAAGTAACATCACTGCCCTGTCCTCCTTGGCTTCCGGGTCCTCTTTGGTTTGCAAGGCGAGGTGGAGCTCGGCAGTCTTTGGCCTTATGTCCTGCCTTTCCACAGTTGTAACAAGCAGGAGGGCATGCATCAGTGTGGTGTCGTCCACATTTTCCGCAGTGAGGTAACTTGCCAGCATAAGAACCTTGTCCGGCTGTAAACACCCTTGCTGTCTCTGGGCGTTTGTTCGGGTTGAGGTTGCTAGTGTTGTTGGTGTTGTTGGGGTTGTGGTTGTAGTGGTTTCCATTCCATTTCTGTTTGTCGCCCGAGTTTTCTCCTAACTCTTGGACCACTTGGTACATCAAACCTTGAGCCATGTCAATTGCTTCATGCAAGTCTACTGGTTTGGATGATGTTACGTTACCCTTGATGCTCAAAGGTAGACCTTCGATGTAACGTTCCAACAACCGGTCGGCGTTGGGTACCATTTCAGGGCATAAGAGGATGAGTTCTTGGAAACGTTGATTGTAGGCAGTAAGGTTTGTACCCTTCACTTTCAAGTTCCACAGCTCGTTTTCCATTTGCTTGATTTCATTCCTGGGACAATACTTCCGAATGAACATAGCCTTGAAATCACTCCAAGGGGTTGCATGAGCGGTATCGAGGGTAACAGAACGAACATACACGTTCCACCAAGTTAAAGCACCATCTAGCAGTGTGCTAGAAGCAAATTTGACTTTGTCACCTTCTGCAATGTTGCTAATCCCAAATTGAGACTCTAGTTTCTCAAACCATCGAGTTAAGCCTACAGCACCTTCAGTACGAAGTTCCCATGCATGACTGCACGGAATTCCTTATAGTTGCATGTCTTGTTTTAGGAAGAATTGGATCCTAGGTTGGTTTCTTCTTGAGTGCTTGCATCATGAGTCACAGCGGCAGCTGTGAGTGCTTCAGCAACTCTTATGGCAATGAGCTGGTTGAGCATCTGGGTGTCAATGCCACTGTTGATATCCACATTGTTTCGATTGGTCGAACGGTTGACTGGAGGGTTCCGGTTGACATTTGGGCGTCGTCCGGGTGCCATTTTCTATAAGAGGGATAATGAAAATGACAGTTATGACATGCATGAAAGTTATATGAGTAAAGATAGTCACGTTACTATAAATGGCATGTCAATACTGTTATTATTCGCAAACACGATGTTTATTTCAAAGAGTACGGGAATACAAGAGTTCACTAGTCGTGACAAACCCATAGCTTAGTGGTTATACAAAAGACGAAAATAAAAATAGTTGTTGGTACGGTAGATTTGCTGGACCACTTCCTCGAGTGCCTCCTTCCTCTTCTGTTGTGCTTCCTCCTGAGCATTACTAGCACGATCCTCCGCATCCTCACACATTTGTCTAAGTTGAGTAATCAATTCGTCCATCGATAGTGTCTCCAATGAACTTTCCTCAACTCGGGGCTTCACATCCCACAGTGTCATGAAGGCTTCTAACTCCTCCAAACAGGCATTTGGGTAACGGTCCATGTCCTCAAGAAAGGTATGCAATTTTCCTTTAAGGCGGGTTGTGCATACGGTCAAGGCTGTCTCAGGTACAGGCACTGAATTCTGACCAATTTCTGTTAGAGCTTCCTCTGTCTAGGTGGGGTCCGTTTCAGCAATCATCCACTGGTAAGCAGCCATCATGAATGGGGATGAAGGTGAGGGTGGTGGAGTAAGAGATCAAGTTGATAATCATCAAGGTTAATAGCAGAAATTCTGGCACGTTCAACAAGATTTGGCTCAATAGGTGGAATAGATATACGAGCGGTACGTCTAATAGTTGAGGGGAAATGGTGATACAGACGGCAAAATAAGAATCCTAGAGTAGGACGTCTCCTGTGTTACACCTGAGGAAGTGTGTCAGGGAGTCTGGGAGGTACCAGTGTAGTGTTATCGGTGTGTCTCAATTCATCCGAGTTCGACATGTCGCTGAGACAAAATATGAAATAAGGATATAGATATATTTCAAAATACGCATAGTTAAGACTGTTTAATACACATGTAACCCATATTAAGTATATGTATCTCATATATGTCTATTTCTCATGTATCCCATTTTAATATATATATGTACTCCCTTGATTGTTGATTCCTATGTACCCCATATTGAGAAACCAGCAATGACAGACAATAGAAGCATAATAAGCATGTTAAGCAGATAAGGAGTTATAGTCTAGTGCTACCTAATGCAACCTAGTTCTCTATAGCTCAGGGCTCTGATACCAATCTGTCACACCCCCAAAATATCAGAGTATAATGGCAACCGAGGGAGCGTGACTTCATGATTATCATACTTCTAAGCAATACAGAACGACCTCTATATGAGACGTTTTAAGAAAATCGATCACTTGAATTAGGAAATAATAAATCGTTTAACATTCAGCGGAAGCATAAAATAGACAAATACAACATTGTTTTTAATTAGTACAAGTGATCTTTAAATAACGGGAAAATGACTGCAATGCATAAGACTTCATATAGCATCTTCGTTCTTAATACCTGAGAAAAACATTGCTAAAGTGTCAACATAAAGTTGGTGAGTTCATAGGTTTGTTTAAACAGAAAATGTAGTATTTGTTAATCACAAGATTTCACCCGCATATGATGATATAACAGATACAAAGTCATATAATTTGCATTACTATTGTCTAAGTTCATGACACTGAAGCGTTAACATATACCAACAATAAATGAATGCCCTTGCAGGTGTCTAACCCGGGACACCCGTAATCTGACTCAAATGAAACTGTGTTTGCTTGACTAATGTCAGTCCAAGACAAACAGGGATTGTCAATCCTGATAGATCTATCCATAACATTCGCGCTCACAAAGATTGACGGTTCATGATAATTCGGGCAAATAGCAACTTGGGTTAAATCGGGACTTAGACCAATCAGTAATGAGTAATTGTACTTGTATTCACACGTTTAAAATAAGCAATGTTCTCACCCCAAAAGATGATTTAAAACAATAGAGTAGGGGCTATGAAAACTCACCTTGTTGGTTAATCGCCTGAAGACTGGTAATGGCTCAAAGCACGTCAAACGTAACTTAGTCAAACACCTAAGTGATTGTAACAATTTCTGAGTTTACATTTTACAATTAATGTATGCGATGAATTATGCAAATGGGTCAAAAGGGTATTGTCGTTTATGAGTTTACGTTTTATGTTTTGAAAGTGTTAATTTATATCATGCTTTATGGGCAGACCTTACATATTGATAATATTTTTACAGAAACGCAATATAATTAAATTGCGTCACCATAAAACATTTAACAAGTTCGTGTGATTATCTATTAATAAAGGTGAACATCTAATGCGTAAATTATTATATTATCGGCTTTCTTTATTCTACATCGGAGTCTTAAATTTAATCTAATGTAATTATCAGAGTTTATACCTTTCGAGAGGTATGCTTAACTCGTTTAAATTAATAATAGAGGAAGTAATATATATTTGTGATTGGACTTTGGGAGGCGGTGGTCCTCGGATATATTTTAGTATTATGGGGTTTCATATTTACAATGCGGGGAGCAGCCCGCGAATAGGGCGGGGGACTTTTGAGAAAAAGGTGCGTGGTTAGTATTGGAGCGTGCGGTTAACCGATATTTTTATAAAAGAGAGGGTGGCGCGTACGATTATAAGTGCTTGGTTTTAGCTTGGTAGGGGGGCGTGGACGTGTGGGGGACATTTTGAAGGTATCTACGTATCGGAGATGCACTGAGTTTTCATTTCAGCTTTCAGATATGTGTTGAGTGTTCTCTGTTTGTTCCAAGCATCTACTGTTAACAGGCACATAGCGTTCTGATTTCTTAGTAAAATAACACATGTATCATTTTTTTATAAAATAACCCCCACATGGCTACCTTCCCTTTTGTTTTCTTTTGTCTGGTTTCTATCGACCCAATAGTGGGTTGACAACCACTGCCTTGTTTTCTTCTTCACAATGTAAGCTTCCATACGTATATATACATGTCACGTTTTATTTCTTTTCTTTTTCCCTTTTTCATCCCAACAGACGCACAACAGAGTTGTTAAACTCACTATTTTGGTCTCTTTTCTTTTACAACAACACTCCTAACGTAAGTATGTATCTAATAAAACATGCATTCATGTATATTCAAGAACCCTTCACGTGTGCATCAATACATGACTTGCCCTATTTCTTTCCTTTTTCTGCGCAACAACAGTGAGTTGGTAAACTCACTGTTTTCGTTTTCATTACACCCGCAGCAACCCACATGTATATATATGTTAGTTTTTCTATTTATTTTGCAGGTTTCCATCTGTATAGCTAGCACATCGCATGGTAACTTTCATGTTGCTTTATGTTGTCAAACATTAATGAAAGCCTGATTGAGTTTTTCCTCTTCCATTTTCTCTCCTTAAAGATCACTTCAATTCAGGGATCGCGTCGAGCTGTGACTCGGTGACCAAAAACAAGCCGCTTCATGGGAGTTCACCCCATGCTTATCCATTTTCTTTCTATTTTCTTACATAATGTGTTGTGATGTGTTGTGGCTATCCTCTTCCGGTTTCTTGTTGTTTGTTGTTTGCACTTTTGATTTTTGCAGGATTGATCCAACAATTTTTGAAGCCTCTCGTGTCCGGTGTTGTATCCCGTTTCACTCGAGCTTCTCATCCTTTGTGTGAAATTAGTTTGGGGAGATCCGATATCCTTTCATCATTATCGATTCACGTTTATCTTTGCATAATTCATAAACGGCTTAGATTTACGTAGAGACCCGCCTTTAAACATTGAGGATAATGTTTCATTTTAGTTTGGGGAGGGAATCTATCGATTTGATGTTACCTGCTTATTGTTTTGTTCTCACGTACCCGTTTTCCCACAAAAATAGCAATAATTTTAAAATTTTAAATATAATAAAAAATATATATATATAATATTAGTAGTTAAAAAAAATTAAAAAAAATAATAAGTGTTAAGACAAAAATATAGGTTTTCCGTTGGTAAGAATAAAAAGTAATCTTTGACTCATCGAAAGGACGTGTAAGTTCTCTAGCTTTACCCTTAACAATTAATGAATATAGTTTGTGCCTATCTCATGTAGACTTTTAAACATGCTAGACCTTGAGATCGTTAGTAAAATGAAGACTTGTGCTAATCGCAAGTGAGATTTAAAATATGCCGAGATGGATTTTTATATAGGCTACGTATTTGCGAATTTTTTTATTAGAGAAATTTAAATGCAAAGAAAATAGATGATAGAGTTGATTACGAATTTAGGTATGCTAAAACAAGGTTTATTTGAAAACTTAAAGGCTTATTAAAGAAAGACATGTTTATTTCTCTAGATTCTACAAATGATAATTAGTACGTAGTTCATTTTAATTATTACAATTAGAGTTTTACTCTTAAAAGTCAAATCAACATATTTAAGAGAAAAAGCTTTAATCGATAATGAAGTCAAACAACGATGTAAGATAAGCAAATTATAGTTCAAGTTTATTCTTAGGTTTTCTAAAACGCAATTTTTCTATTTGCAAAAAAAAAGATGGATTTGAAATAAATAATAAAAAAAATGTAGTTGGTAGAATAAAAAAGATGCCAAGTAATAAATCCTTAATGTTAAAATTAATAAACAAACTCCAACGCAATAAAGTACATGGCATTTGTCGGTTTCGCACCCCTAAGTGACATCGAAAAGAAAGGGTGAAGATGTATATTAAGTGGTTGGTATCATAAATAAGACGACGAGCTCTTGTTTGTAGGTGGATAAGATCCGATTCCTAGCCTAATAATGGTAAATAAATAATAATAATGTTTGCAAAGTTAGAAAATAAATAGTAAAAGATTTTTCTTTTTCTAAAAACAAGGTATTCCTTTTGAAACTAACGTTTGCAAAAGTCTACAAGGCATTTTCATCTTGAAGTTCATGCGACTCGATTAATACTCTCACGGAT
Organism: Tanacetum coccineum; assembly: GCA_026074375.1. Lineage (NCBI taxonomy): Eukaryota > Viridiplantae > Streptophyta > Magnoliopsida > Asterales > Asteraceae > Tanacetum > Tanacetum coccineum. The sequence continues at coordinate 42,452 of BQNB010004963.1, read as the reverse complement.
GGGTGTCAAAAGCCTTAGCACTTACCCGATGAACGGTGGGAGCAAGAGAAGAAAGACATTAATTGACAAGTGAACCAACATGTCTAGCAAAGGAAGTTTTGTTTGCTTTGAAGTTAGTGATCTAACTAAGTGAACTAACTATATTAGCCTAAAAGGCCCATATGTAAAAGCTAGTTCGGATTTCAACTATCTAAATATGTGGAATTAATGGTTATTAACATTAATTTGAGCACACACACTTAATATCAGATTTATGTCCAGAAGAGGAAAATCACACAAGTAGTAATTATAGGTAGTCTTAGCATCTTAGTTTGAGTAATTAGCAGTGAGATCTATTTTTAAGCTTAGTCATGGTGAAAAGTGAAAAAACGGGAAGAAGAAGTATCTTTTAGACACATTTCAAGTGCTTTTTTGCTCCTATGATTCCTTAAAGTACCAATGTATGTAATGAAAAACAATAATTATGATCAACAACAAATAATTATAGTAGTTAGGTAGTTAATTATTAAACAGAAAAAATCATAAAAAATAAAAATAAATATATAAATAACTTGTAAAAAGGGATTACGGGTGATTTTATACTTGTGATCTCTTAGAGCTCTCTCAACAAAAATCTTTGCGTGCTACTTTTTCAAAAATGTTTTAGTTTGGGAATTTTCGAGGTAATTTGGTTAATAAGTGCATTAAAATAAATGCGTGAGGATGCAATCGTTTAGTTTGGGGAATTTTGGATAAGTGTAAAATGAGCACAAATGAATATCCGTTAACCCCACAAATGACCCTAAATTGACCCAAAACAGACAAAAGAATGGCAAAGATAAAGCTTGTTTATGTTTATTGTGTGTGCAGGTACGGATATATCAAAAATCACAAAGAAAACCGACAAAAACGGCAAACAACGACACGAGGAAGCGAGAGCACAACAGAAGCCAAGAAGCAAAAGCCAAAAGCAGGAAAAAGTCAAAAAGTCAAAGCTGTGGTCAACCTTGGACAAGTTCTCATCAACAAAAGACCAACCATAAAAAAGACAAAAACCCACAATTACCATTTAAGTCCCTCAACATTCCAAAGTTACACATAAGGTCCCTTGTACCTAAGTGGGCCTCTAAAACCCCTAAGTTACCTTTACTCACCCGGAGTCCAAAATCTTAAGCCCAAAAGTCAAAACAAATGGACCCTTTTCTTTTTTCATCAACCACAGAGAAGGGACTGAAGTTGCCAATATATGATAGAGGTTTAAACACTACACTTGGTGAAAATAAAAGACAAGGACTGTTTTTTGCAATAATCCCGCAACCCTTACAACCCGTGTTTTAACCCCAATTCAGTTAAAACCTAAACTGCGCCAAAAATCCATTTCACTTTTTCATCATCCCCCACTTAACCAGGTAAAAAACTCAAAGGGGTTTTTCCTTAATTGATGGGTAATCAGCGCAATTCAAAGGTCATAGAACAGAAATGCAGAAGAAATGAAATCTTCTCAAGAGCTCATATTGTGCTAACACAACAAAAGGCCATGTGGATGTGAAGGAAGCAAACTAGAATGTTGGATTTTGCACTTGACATACTTAGAAAGAAAGTACAAGGCCTCACAACGGATTGCCACGCTGGCAATCCGTGTGATCCCAAGATAATCCCAACGGCCCTACAAATTGCTCTCCAATGATTGGGTAATCGTGTGGATATGATTGACAGGAGCGTGGGGAATGCTCAGACCCCTAGAAGGTTCTATCAGCAGCTATAAATAGCCACACAACTCACACTCACAGGAGAGTAGTAGCTTTAGGATTTAGCTTAATTCTCATTTTTAGCTTATGTATTTTCCTTATTCCATCTTTTGAATTTCCCCATTAGTTGAGTAAGTGTAAACAAGCTTTATATTAATGAAACTCATGTTTTACCATTCATAAGCACTCTTGTTTTTTACTCATAGAAGCTTTCAATTTTCTTCAATTGTTTAAACTAATGTTCATAAGCTCCCATAAGCTCCTTTATCACTCTTACTATCTATAAGCTAGTAATTGAGCTTAATCCTACCTTAAACATTACTTAAACCTAATAAAATAGTTAATAATGACCTAGTCTTATTTTGGATTATAAGCTTATGAAAGGTTGAGCCCGACATGGAAGGGCTCACATGGACCTTTACTCTAGCTTATCCATTAGGATAAGCTAAGAGCTAGTATGCTGCCTAATATGAGTTTATGCTTCAGTTTATGCTGAAGCAATGTAAGTTCTCTTTAAATTCGCTTGTCATTTGAATTCTAGGCGTCTAATAATCTTAATTAATTAATTTGTTTTTGCTTACTGCTATATTGTGTACTTATTTGAGCTAAATTTGTGTATTCATTTTAAATCATTAAACAGGTTCTCCTTTCTGTTTTTTAAGTTAATTTAGTATAGATTTTTAGTATTCCATAACTTGACTTTAAAAATCATCAAAAGCCAAAAAAGAGTTAGCTTAGACTTAAAGTATTGAATTCTAGCTTAAATAAGGTGTGTTGAATTTTTTTATTAAGCTTGTTAAATGCTGTCTAGTATCTGGTAATTAGGCTTAGATCACTAGTTTTCTAAATCATAAGCTTAATTCAATCCTATCATAATCGAGTAGCGCTCGCATGAAGTGATGCGGTTTTCTCAATGAGTTTGACCTCGTTAAAGTCAAACCCAGCACTTGTGAATTTAGCTTGAGGACTAGTTTGTGCAATCATTTTTACTTGAGTCTAGTGAAAGGGTTATCATAAGGTTTAAATCTTTCAAATTTGAAAAAAGTACAACAGGCTTAAACATCAATGTCAACAGACACAGTGTAACTTAAAATCCTATTCGCCTTGACTTGCATAAAAGTTGAGCACACAAGCCTTGAAAGGCTTTGGATTTGGATTAGCTAAGTGTACGTGCAACTCTCATTAAGCGTAGGTATAATGCAGTAATACTATTTGGTCACCATGAATTTTGGATTTGTGCACTAGCCATTTGCATCAGCAGTACTAACATCAGTTAGTACTGCTGAACTTTTGAACTTCATTTCAGCTTATTATTGTAGGGTCTAGGGGCTTATTTTCATATAGCTTATAAAATAGTCATAGCTTAATATAGAATATGACTTGCCTTTCATTTTCTAGCTTAATTAGTTAAGATAATACAGATTAAAAGATTTCAAAAAATCCAAAAGCCAAAACAGTAGTCATATACAGAGTAAGCTATAAAATTAAGAATTCTTGCTATAGTTTTTTGATTTTATAAACTTTAGGAATAGTAGCTTAAAGAAGTTTAAGCTAGTTTTAAAAAGCACAAGATCCAGTTTAGCTTAATAAGGATTTTAGCCTTATTAGAAATTTTTTTATTTTTTAAACTTTAAGTAGTATATTTCTGAGTTGTGCAATTTTGATTTGAATTTCGTATTAACATAAAGTGTATTAAATGTGATCAGTAGCATATTAAAATTAGCTTAAGCTTGAGTTAGTTGTATTATCATTTTAAACCAATAGAAAAAGAAATTTCAGAAGTTAGTTTTCATTTTTTAAAAGTTATGGCTTATTGAATCTATCTCAGCACCAGGGTACTTAATCCCTTTCTCTTCGATTGTAAAAGTTTAATCCAAGCCTTGGAAGGCTTGGATTTGGATTGCTAAGTGTTTGTGCACTCTCATTAAGTAGGTTTAATGCAGTAGATACTAATTTGGTTACCTGAATTTTGGATTTGTGCACTAGCCATTTGCATCAGCAGTACTAACATCAGTTAGTACTGCTGAACTTTTGAACTTCATTTCAGCTTATTATTGTAGGGTCTAGGGGCTTATTTTCATATAGCTTATAGAATAGTCATAGCTTAATATAGAATAGGACTTGCCTTTCATTTTCTAGCTTAATTAGTTAAGATAATACAGATTAAAAGTTTTCAAAAAAAATCCAAAAAGCCAAAAACAGTAGGTCATATACAGTAGCTTTAAAATTTAGATTTCTTGCTTATAGGTTTAGATTTTATAAACTAGAATAGTAGCTTATAAGTAGTTTAGCTAGTTTTTAAAAGCTCAGGAGCCAGTTTAGCTTAATAAGGATTTTAGCTTATTAGAATTTTAGCTTTTAAGAGTTTATTTCTGAGTTGTGCATTTTGATTTTGAATTTCAGTTAACATAAAGTGTTTAAATGGATCTTAGCTTATTAAAATTAGCTTAAGCACATCTCAAGGGACTTTGAACATCTTTTATTTTTCAATTTGAGCTTAATTTGAGCTTTTTACAAGTGGTTAAGTAGAATCAAGCAAAAGCAAGCTTAAACACCCACTTTCTGTAACAGCTTTTTCATAAGCTCTTTTAGAGCTTAATTTTGAGTTTCAGTTAAATTTGTTTTTACAAAGAGTGCTCAAAATCATGTCCTTTTTAAGTTCCAACTCTTAGTTTTTGAAAAAAGTGAAAAATAAAAAAAAGGTAGCAAAAAGGGGTTGCCAGACCTCGAACCCAAGACCTCTCTCTTATACACCATACGTCTTACCAACTTGCTTCAATAGCTCATCCATCCATAACTCCACCCTTTTAATACTTATACACCTTTTAATTCCCTTCTTTCTTAATAAGCCGTAGCATATAAGCTCATTTACCCAGCTTATTAGATAAGCTGGGTGAGTTTTCTTATTTTTCCCCCAAACTTTGTTATGTCTTTGACTTTTCCTGAATTTTTCGTATTTTTCCATTAAGTATTTTATTTTTAATCATTTTTCTTAAGTTTTTAATTTCGAAAATTCATAAAAAATAGAAAAAAGTTTTATAAAAATTCAAAAAAATAGTTTTTAGTTTTATAAAAATTACTTTTAGGATTACATCCAGTAAAATCATTTTTACACCTTTTAGATTTTAATTTTCATTTTTGAGCCTTTAATTTTAAGTTTAAAAATAGGATTTTAATTTTAAAAATAGTTAAAAATAGTTTTCTGAGTTTTTATGTTATTTTAGACTTTTCTAAGTTTAAAAATCATTTTTCTAAATTTTTAGTACTTAATTTGCTATTTTTTTAGATTTAATTAGATTAAATTAGTTTTTAATTCATAATAAATCCAAAAATAATCAAAAAAAATGTTTTTCTTTTTCTTAAAATTTTCTTTTGTCCTAATTTAGGTTTAGAAATTTAGTTTGAATTTTTAGGAGTCAAATTTAGTGTACTTGCTTAATTGTCGCGTTTTATTTGTTTCCCGTTAATTGTTAAGTGTTTAATTGTTTTTAATTGATTGTTTTTAAGTGTGCTTTTAATTAGTAGTTATAGAAAACCAAATCAATCTTCGAACCCATTCAAATCAATATCCAATATCAAGCGAGGTTTCAATTTCTCAAATCGTTGGGAAAACGACCCGGGAAATCATACTTTCCGGAAAACATACGTATATTATATATTATATATATCTTTTAGAGTGAGCTTTTCTTAAGGGAAACTTAAGGAAAGTTCTTAATTGCTCTTTTGGAATATTTTATATTATATATTTTTGCGTATATAAAATCAACAATCAGTTGACATCAAAACTCAAGACGGAGATGAATGGACATTTATGTCTGATAAGCAAAAGGTATTCTCTAACCTAGTCTATCTCAATTGTAGTATGCTTTACTTTTAAAACTTCATGTTTATGTAATGGGTCAAAATTATGACAAGGTCTTAATTTTACTTTGTCTATATAGCCTGGTCAAACCATACAATCCTATTATTATTTGTGACCTTGTTTAGTAGCAGTGGAATCATATAAAGTTGATCTTTTCTTACAACTAAGCTTTCTTATTCTTTAGGGATTGTTAAACACAGTTGCAACAATTTTTTCGAAAGTTGAGCATCGATTATGTGCACGTCACATATATGCAAATTGGTATTCTGATTTTCGTGGTGAACAACTCAAAGTGGCCTTCTATGCCATTGCTAAATGTGCAAATGAGGCACAGCTTCAGAAAAGGTTAGATGATATTGAAAATATTCATGATGGTGCAAAGAAATCATTAGAGAAAAAAGATATTAAGCAGTGGTGTAGGGCTTATTTTAAGGGGTACACAAAATGTGACTCAGTGGATAATAATAGCACAGAAGCGTGGAATTTTATGCTTATACGTGCAAGAAGTAAGCTTATAATTTCTATGAATGAGGATCTTAGAGAGTATATCATGGAAAGAAGGATTAAGAGGCTTAGTTTTGCACAAAGATGGAGACTTAATTATGGACCAAACATTAGAGATGTGGTGAATGAAAATTGTTCAACGAGATGTAAGTGGAAGATAAAATGGAATGGTGACGACGGATTTCAAGTTTATTTTGGAAAAACTCAACATTGTATCCATCTTGGCGAAAGGACGTGCACTTGTGGGGCTTGGGAGCTCTCTGGCATCCCATGCTCTTATGCAACTGCAGCCATCAGGAGTAGAGGAAAAGACCCGTTTGATTACCTATAAGCGTGTTATTCGAATGACAAGTTCATTGCTGCCTACAATAATCCGATTCAAGTTGTTGGAAGTGAAGAATTCTGGCCAAATAGTGGTCGTGTCCCAAAAGCAATGTCGGGTCAACCAAGGAAAGCAAGAATGAAAAGAAAGTATGAGCCAAAGAAGTCTAAGACTAAGCTCTCCCATCATGGAAGAGACATCCATTGTGGTATTTGCAGCGCAGTTGGTCATAACTACAAAACATGCCTCGTTCACGATGGTGGCAAGTATCAGCTAAAGAAGTCCAAGACTAAGAAGCCAACTAAAAAGTCTGCTACCAAGAATATGCCTTCTCAAGTTTTGAATCTGTGATGCAATCTCGTCTATTAAGGAACATATGCACTTTTTTTATTTTGGTTTGATGAAAATAAGCTGTTGTGGTATTGGATTTCGACTCGTTAGCAGTAGTACGTTGGAACTCAAATTGCATTATGTGTCATTTGTTGACCCATATTATTTGAACATCAATGTAAGTCATTGTATTTTGACCCGTTTACATTTAAACTGATGGGGCATGATGTTGAACTTCTTAATATTATGTTTGTTTTATGGTTAGTTATGGGGTGTTTGGTTTTTGTTGTATGTCTATGTTGGTGCCAGACCAGCTTAAATGTAACTTGAATAAAAACTATTATCATTTTCCGTATTGTAAAAGATAAATGTATGATAACAGTCAACTTGAAGGGGTAGCGTGTTCAACAACAAAAAATGTTTGAGATTTATTGCCAGTGCGTTTCAGAACATGTTTTGGTAAAAGCATGGACAACCTCATGTATTGTTACTAGTTTTAAAGTGGGGTCATTAGCCTAGTCTTTGTCAAACCACTATGACTAAGATTTGTTAAACCTATAATTTTAGATATCACGTTTATGGGTAAGATTTGTTAACCATGATGTCATTGCATAATTTAAAGCCAAAACATATTTATCTTGAGAATGAGGAAGTGGTAAAAACCTAAATTTAATTTTTTTTTCGTTAAAAAACTAACGATGGTTAGTCATGTGACAGGATGTGAGTGACTCAAGGCATAATTATAAACGAGTTTACAAGTTCAAGGTACTACACCGCACCATTAAAAGTTTAGGGTAGCAAAAAACTCGGTTAATCAAGTCTAAGGTATCAAAATACACTTTGGCCTAGTTTAATTGATTTCATAAAAATAATGCACAAGTATAAAAATAGTGCATAAGGTTTTATAAACCTTATATCTTTTTCGTTTTAACTTCGTTTTATACGTTCTTTATGCTCACGGTTTCGTATTAAGAAAATCTATCAGAATATTATATTTATAGTATTTTAGCTACTGATGAACTGTAGCTTTTACTGTTTCTGTAAAATTATATAAAAGTACTTTTATATAATTAATTGTTATAATCTCGTAAAAATCATAACTCATTCGTTTTAATTCGGTTTTTAGTGATCCTTATATCCACGTCTTCGTAATTAAAAGTTCTATCCAAGTAAAGTATTTTCCAGAAATTTACTATTATGAACAGTAACTTGTTTTTATAAAATTACTTTTATAAAAACACTTTTTATCGTAAACTTGTAAATTCTATAACTCCTTCGTTATAACTTGGATTTTCGGGTTTCTTATATATTTGGATTCCTTGTAAAAAGTACTTTCACAGAAAAATATCATATATTTTTCATCAGATATGTAAAGTTTTGGATTTTTATAAAATTACTTTTCTAAATCCACTTTTTGTTATAAACTTGTAAACTTTATAACTTCTTCGTTATAACTCGAATTTTTGAGTTCTTTATATATTTAGAATCATCATGAAATGTACTATTTTAATAAAATATAAAATAAATATTATTTTTGGTCGAATAAAACAGTAGGTTTTTAGTATTTAACTTAAGTGTTTATAAAATTGTTTTTATAAGTTTTTAACTTAATTAATTTGCTACAAGTCCTTTAATTTATGTACATACACATCTTGCATATAGATTAAGTCCTTGAATTTGTGTCCATCATATATTGTCCAAAGTGTCCAAGAAAATGCCCAACATGTTTATTTATTTATATACACTTTATAAATAAATTATTAACCATAACTTAACAAATAATTATATAAATTATACATTGCTTGTATAAATTATAATTTATCCATTCTCATATTTTAAACATCATTTCACCAAGTATAAATTATAATTTGAATTTTAACAAGTGTGTAATTATTTTATAAACTTTATAAAATAAACTTAGGTGATGATTAACTATATAACAATTATATAAAACATGAAATTAATATATTGAAGAGATTAGGGTTTATAAAAGACCTTAGGGAGATGCAAGAAGATGATACACAAGATCTAAACCCCAAATTACCAAGAAAATCCTAGCTTCCAATTCAAGAAAACCCTAATTTTCTTCCTTGTTTATAACCTTGTAATTACTTAACCAAGCTTTCAAAACACCTTGTATGACCTTAGATACCCTTAATATCAATACTGGTATGGTTGCAATACTTAAAAATCAAAACTATAAATTGTAAGAGTGTGTATGTTTGAACCGTAGGTAGTGAGGGTAATAGAGAGAGTTTGCGCTTTGATTTTACTTGTAAGAGTTAAGTGTGTGTTCTCTTCACCTTTATGGGTCCTATTTATAGCAATACATTGTATGAATACCATCTAGATGAAACTAACAGATGGTTTGAGGGTTTTGAATGTGTATTTGGTTTTGGTTAAGGGATATGGCATGGATTTTGAAGTTTTATATTGTTTAGGGCTTGTAAGATGTAAGGAATAAGTAGGGTGTGTGTAAGACATGCTTACTTTGTATAAGTATTAGTTTGAACCAAGCTTGGCATGTCTTCTTTGGTCCTTGAATTCTACCAAAACCAAGCATGCCAAGGGGACAATATTTGCTTGGTTAACACATGGAAAAAGCTTGGTGATAACCCCTTGGTTTATAGTTATTATTGTTTAAATGTTAGTGGGTTCCTTTTGATTTAATTTCAAGTAGAATGTATGTGTTTGGGCTATCGAGCAGAAATTTATGAGATTTAGGGTGATGGATTTGTAAAACTTTTGATATTAAGTGTATTGGTGGGTATTTGTTGAAGTATAGATGGTTTTATGTGCTTACATGCATGCATGGATGTCTAAAACGCGAACCGGATACGTTTTACGTAAAGTATCAAAATAAAACTTAAAAAGTTATAAATTATACTTTTAATAATATTATAACACTTGTTGAACGTAAACTTTTATTTGTTTGATGCCCGTTTACTTTGAATGCTTATTTTTAGTTTACGCGATTTAACTAGACGATAAAAATTAAAAGTAAACGTGTAAAAGTCTAAAAATAAATAATGGAATAATTGAAGTCGTAAAATAACCTGAACTAATGGATTGTTACAGTCTTCCCCCATTAAAGGAGCCTTGTCCGCAAGGCTCAAGATGCGGCACTTGTCGAGGGTGTGGTTTTCGTAAAGAGATGTGGATACTTCTTTCGAAATTGATCTTCACGTTCCCATGTGAACTCATGACCTCTCCTAGAGTTCCATCGAACCTTGATAATTGGAATACGACTTTTCTTTAATCGTTTGACCTCACGATCCATGATCTCCACTGGTTCTTCAACGAAGTAAAGCTTGTCATCAATATGTATTTCATCCAAAGAAATTGCCAACGGCTCGTCAGATAGACACTTATTTAAGTTGGATATGTGAAACGTGATATGAACTCTTCTTAGTTGTTGAGGAAGTTCGAGTCAGTAAGCAACGGTTCCCACTTTGGCTAACACCTTGAAAAGCCCAATATACCTCAGTATGTAGTGTTAAGTTAGTACTGCTAGTGTAAGTTAGTACTGTTTGTTAGTACTACTTACTTGATATGTATTAGTTATTTATAGAAAAGATTTTAGATACTTAGAAAAGTATTGTAAGTCGAGTAGGACTCCTTGGTGTATAAAAAGAGGTCCTAGGGCATAAAGATTGATGTACCAAACCCAAAATCAATCTTATTCGTATAATTCGTAGCTTCAAAGTCTTTGTAACCCTAATACTTTGAGAGTATTCGTATTATTATAATATTGGAGCTTATTTGTTGAATTGTATGTTCATTGATTTACTATTTCATTGATAATTCTTCTCAATATTAAAGATTCGATTCCGCATAATCTTTAATACATTCAAACAAAGTTTCTACTATAGTTGTTAGATTTATCTAATATAACTAAACCTTAAACAAGCATAAGGAATTCGATCTATTAAAGTGGGATCCAACAAGTGGTATCAAAGCTTGTTAAGAAGCTTTGAAAGAGAAGAACCTGTTTTTTATACACAATATCTTTTTTTTAAAAGATATGGATCAAGATTCCGCACACATGGTGGTTGCATCCAAAGTTTCCATGCTCAAATCGGTGAATATGAGATATGGAGAATCAGGATCAAACAATATATCCAGATGATAGACTATGCAATGTGGGAAGTCATAGAGAATGGTGCAACCTTGCCAAAGAAAATAAGGGTGGAAGGTGTTATGACAGTGATGCCCATTACAACTGCTGAAGAAAAAGCTCAGAGAAGATTAGAGGTGAAAGCTAAAAGTACTTTAATGATGGGCATTCCTAATGAACATCAGTTAAAGTTTAACTTTATAAAGGATGCTAAGCAGTTGTTGGAAGCTGTAGAAAAGAGATTCGGTGGGAATGTAGCTACTAAAAAGACTCAAAGAAATCTCTTAAAGCAGCAATATGAAAACTTCACTGCTCCAAGATCAGAGATGCTTGATCAAACTTTTGATAGGCTTCCAAAGCTTGTGAGTCAATTAGAGCTTTTGGATGAAAAGCTTTCACAAGAAGATGTTAATCAAAAGTTATTAAGAAGTTTGTCACCTAAGTGGAACACACATGTTGTTGTGTAGAGGAATAAAGCTGATTTGGATACAATGAGCATGGATGATCTCTACAACAACCTCAAGGTGTATGAACCAGAAGTTAAAGGGATGTCTAGCTCAAGTTCAAGCACACAAAACATGGCTTTTGTGTCCTCTTCAAATAATAACTCTAGCAGCACTAATGAAGCAGTTAATATTGCTCATGGAGTTTCTACTGCTAGTACTCAAGTTAATGCTGCCTACTCTACAAATATTGATAACTTGATTGATGTTGTTATTTGTTCATTCTTTGCTAGTCAACCAAATAGTCCTCAACTTGTACATGGGGACTTGTAACAAATCCATCCAGATGACATGGAAGAGATGGATTTGAGATGGCAAATGGCCATGTTGACTATGAGGGCTAGAAGGTTTTTGAAGAATACAATAAGGAAGCTTACTGTTAATGGTAATGAGACTATTAGTTTTGATAAATCCAAAGTGGAGTGCTACAAATGCCATAAGAGAGGACATTTTGCTAGGGAGTGCAGCGCTCCAAGAAATCAAGACAACAAGAACAAGGAACGCTTAAGAAGGATTGTGCCTGTGGAAACACCTACTTCCACAGCTTTGGTGTCATGTGATGGTCTTGGTAGATATGACTGGAGTGATCAGGCAAAGGAAGGGCCTGATTATGCACTCATGGCTTTCTCATCTTCAAGTTCTAACTCAAAGGTATCCAATGATTCCAATTGTTTAAAATCTTGTTTGGAAACTATTGAACTTCTTAAATCTCAAAATGATCAACTATTAAAAGATTTAAAGAAATATGAGTTAATGGTTCTAGGTTATAAGACAGGTTTAGAGTTAGTGGAAGTAAAACTTGAAGTTTATAAAGTAAATGAGTCTATTTATTTACAAGATATTAAGGGCTTAAAATTTGAAATTCATCTAGGAGAAATAGCTATTAGAGAGCTTAGGAAGAAGCTTGAAACAGTTCAAAAAGAAAAATATGGCATTCAACTTAATGTAGATAATTTGAACATGCATCTAAAAGTTTAAACAAGCTCATAGAGTATCAGATAGTTGACAATTGCAAGAAAGGTTTAGGCTATGAAAATTATAATGCAGTTCCACCTCCCTACACAGGAAATTTCATGCCTCTAACACCTGACTTGTCTTTTACTGGTTTAGACGAGTTTGCTAATAAGCCTGAAGTTGAGAACTGTAAAGCTATATCTAGTGAAGAAGAGCCTAAGGTAGTTAGGAGGTGTGATGATGCCCCAATTATTAAAGATTGGGTGTTAGATAATGAGGAAGAGGATGTGTCTCAACCTAAAATTAAAAAGAAAATAGTTAAGACTAGAATTATTAAGAAAGCGTTTGTCAAATCTAAACAACAAGAAAAGACTGCTAGGAAAACTGTTAAACAAGTTGAGGCAATCAAAGAAATTGGAACAATATGATGTCTCAAAAACTAGGAAGCAGTTTTAAGATGTTTAATAAGGCATGTTATGTGTGTGGAAGCTTTGATCATTTGCAAGTTGATTGCAATTACCATCAAAAACAATTTCAAAATCAAAGGATGGTAAAACCTGTTTAGAATAATGCTCAAAGGGTGAATCATCAAAACTTTCCTAAAAATACTCACCCATATGCTAAAAAGAACATGGTTCTAAGAGCAGTACTAATGAAGTCTGGCTTAGTATCAGTTAATACTGCTAGACAAGTTAATACTGCTCATTCAAAAACAACAGTGAATGCTCACATTCAACTGTTAAGAGGCCCATTCATAAGAGCACATCATTTAAAAATAGTAATATTAATCAAAGGGTTAATACTGTTAGGGGTAAAAATGTTAATACTGCTAGGCCAAAAGCAGTAGTTAATGCTATTAAGAGAAATAATTTTAATGTTGTTAAGGCATCAGCTTGTTAGGTTTGGAAACCAAAGCATAACGTTTTAGACCATGTATCTAAACACAACAGTGCATCAATCACCCTAAAAAGTTTAATTATGTTGATGCACAAGGCGGATCCAAGTCAGTGATGGATTGAGTCTTCAAAAGAACCTGATTTTCTTATCTAATGTGCAGGGCAATCTACAAATGGATTTACAGGATCAATTAGTGATTGATAGTGGATGCTCAAGGCACATGACAGGGAACATGTCCTATCTTACAGACTATAAAGAGATAGATAGAGGATATGTTGCTTTGGAGGGAACCCTAAAGGAGGGTAAATCACAGGAAAATGTACCATTAAAACTGGTAATCTAGATTTTGAAATGTGTATTTTGTGAGAGAATTAAAGTTTAATCTCTTTAGTGTCTCACAAATGTTTGATAAAAAGAATATTGTTCTTTTTAATGACATTGAATGTATTGTTTTATCTCCAAACTTTAAGTTAATTGATGAAAGTCAAGTTTTACTTAGAGTTCCTTGAAAGAACAATATGAATAGTGTTGATATAAAGAACATGGTTTCTAAAGGAGGTTTAACTTGCCTTTTTGCAAAAGCCACATCTAATGAATCTAAACTTTGGCATAGAAACCTAGATCACTTAAACTTTAAAACTATGAATAAATTGGTTAAGGAAAATCTTGTAAGATGTTTACCTTCCAAACTTTTTGAAAATAATCAAACATGTGTTGCTTGTCAAAAGGGAAAGCAGCGTAGAGCCTCTTGTAAGTCCAAAACAGAGATCTCAATCAGTCTTCCTTTACATTTGTTGCATATGGGCTTGTTTGGTCCAACATTTGTAAAAAGCCTTATGAAGAAAATGTATTGTCTAGTTGTCACAGATGATTACAATAGGTTTACAAGGGTTTTCTTTCTATCTACTAAGGATGAGACTAGTGGCATTCTTAAGTCCTTTATAACTGGGATAGAAAATCTAGTAGATCACAAGGTTAAGGTGATTAGATGTGATAATGGGACTTAGTTCAAAAATAGAGAAATAAATTAGTTTTTGTGAGATGAAGGGTATTTTGAGACAATTTAGTGTAGCTAGAACACCTCAACAAAATAGAGTTGCTGAGAGGAGGAATATGACATTAATTGAGGCTGCTAGGACTATTGATGAGGTGTCATTCTATACATTTTTTCGAGGTCGTTTAACCCCTAAAATCATACATTTATGCCAAAAATAGGTACTTAATTGTTCCTTTTCAGGTATTTCGCATTTGGAAGACATTTGGAAGAATTACACGTGACTTGGGCTCATATGGAGAAGAAACGGACAAGACTACGAACCTACACCAACATCTATCAAGAATGTCTCTACAGTGGCTGGAGACGGCGTCACAAATATAACATGACATCGTCACTACGAAGATCAAGACGGCGTTACCATATCTCAAGACGGCGTCACAGTACACGACCCAGTCCAATATCTAGAATATTTTATTCATGACGGCATCATGATTAAAATGCGACGCCGTCACAACGTTTTTCCTGTATATACAAACCCAAATTTAAGGTTTTGGGTGTGTAACTTTAGAATAAAAAAAGGGTACGAACCCTAGTTCGTTTAGCAGCTGTAGGAGACGATTTTAGGGTCTAAAAACCCTATTGTTCCTCTTCCAATTCATGTTTTAATCAAGTAAGGTTTATTTAATCATTCAATATGTCTATGTGTTGTTTGATTTATTGTTCTTGCTTTATCTTTAACATGCTTGGCTAAATCTCTTATTGTGTTTATTTATGATTGTATCAAATCTAGAATGTAGATCTTAGTGGTGTTGCTTCTTGTTGATGGATGTGCATGTTAGGCTCTAGAAAACCAGCTTTTGTCTGTATCGATGTTGATATGTCTAGGGAAACATGATTGCGTTGAAAGGATACCATCGGGTAACAGTCTTCATACTACCTTGCCCCCTAATATGGTTGATCCACTTTTAATATATTTCACATGCACCTAGTGTACTCCTATGGGCCGTGTAATAGTCTTCATACTACCTTGCATGTGCGTTGCTCTAGCGGCATACTAAGTAGACGGCGGGTTCGTGTAATTCGTTCATGCTTTAGGAAATAGTTACACATATCATCACAAGTGTGACAAGGCAAAAACACTAGGAGAAGCAATCTAGGGAGTAATACATGATTAAATAAACACAATCTTTTATCTTATTGTTATCACCAGTAGTGTAGTTATTATTTTGTTTAAATAGCTAAAACCAAACCTCTCTCTCATTATATGATTTACTTGCTTTCCATAAAATATAAAAATATAAAAATAATCTTCTCTCAACCCTTAGAATTCTATTAGACCGTGATCAAGCCTTCCTAACCTATTCCTCTAGTGAACGATAAACAACCCCGAGTTTTGCCTATACTACCCTACAACGATTAGGTGCACTGCCTAGGGAATTGTAAAACTTCTCGTGTAAAAGTCCTACGACAACCGCACATCAAGTTTTTGGCGCCGCCGCCTGGGGAATAGTTAGGCATTGATCATAGTTTAACTTAGTTCTACTTGCCTGAATCCTTTCAAGTAAGATTTAATTCCCGCATATTAGCTTTCTTTTAGTCTATCTTTTCTTCGTGTTAATTGTTTCGTAACCCATTCTCGTCAACCACCATGGGAGACGAGAATCCTATCCGTACTCTAGGAGATTACTCCAAACCAAGACACGAGGGCTACAGGAATACCATCGAGTTCCCTGAAGGGAACAACGTGGTCCCTCTTTGATCTGACAACATTCGGTTGGTGCAAAATGGATGTTCATTCCACAGACTTCGGTCCGAGGATCCAAACCAACACCTTAAGGATTTCCTTAAACTTGTGGACTTACTTGACCTTGACGGTGAAAATAGGGAAAGAACACGTCTGCATTTATTTCAAATTTTCCTACGCGATCAAGCTAACAATTGGCTTAAACGCCTTCCAGCAGGATACATCTCCACATGGGAGGATCTTACTACCCGATTCCTTGCTCAATTCTTTTCACCGGGAAGGACCGCAGTACTCCGCAATGATATCCTGATGTTCCAACAACATCATGGAAAATCTTTATTTAAAGCATGGACTCGTTTTAAGGACTTTCTCTAAAAAGTCCATTATTATGGCATCGATCTTTGGCTCCAAGTCTAAATTTTTTATGACCATGTCAATCCCACCACGAGACGAACCATTGACCAATCGGCCGGTGGTAAGCTTCGTGACCTCAACCCTGAAGAATCCTGGGCAATATTAGAGGACCTCGCCCTCTGTGACAACGAAAGTTGGAACGACCCAAGGGATTTTGCTAAGCTGGTCAAGGCAATCACTTTGCCTCAGGATGTCCTAAGTACATCCGACCGCCGTCTAATCGAGCTTGAAAATTAAGTCCAATGCTTGATGGAAGCTCATCTTGCTCTGACACAACCTACCTAAGTGAACAAAATTACTACCCCATGTGAAATCTGCAGTGGTCCCCACGACACTCATAATTGTATGGAAAACCCCGAACAAGCCTTTGTTGAATACGCATCCTCGCGTACTGATGAAGCGGGAGGTAAGTGGCATACCTTTAAGCCCGAGCAAAACAATCTTGGTGACACCTATAAGCCATCATGGAAAAGTCACCCGAACCTTAGGTGGAGACAACCTCAAAACTCCCAAAATAATTTCTCAAACCTACCTAACCGGTTCCAACCCAAGGGTTCGATCCCGAACCATTCCTTCAACAACCATCCTCAAAATTTTAATAATCAATCAAATATTAAAGGACTGGTTTCTGAATTCATGGCATCTCAAGATGCTAGACTATCCAAGTTTGAAGCTGATTTCAAACGACAACAAGGTGAGATGACCAACAAAATAGATACTGTGTTGAAAGCCATCACCGATCAAATAATGGTCACATTGCCTAGTGATATGGTTAAGAACCCGAAACTGGGGACCTATCTAGTTTTGTCTGCTCATTCTTACCCAATAATGGACCCGCAATGCTTAACACAAATCCATAGTTTAATCAACGCTATTACAATCCACCCCAAGCAGCCCGAAGAATCACAAGTTAATGAACCGGAATTCGAGCAAGAAGAAGACAACCCCGGAGACACCAACTCTAACCTACACCCACAACCTGATCCATTAGCTTCTATCGCCACAGAATAGGTACGGAAGCTAAATTCGATGCTTAAATCGCTCGGGTTGGTTCCCCAATCCTCCAATACGAAATTTGTCTGCTCTAAAGAGGATGATGGAGAAGTGATGTTCATCGAGATCATACGAGATGATGATGAACCCCAAAATGAGGATCCCAATGAAGGAGAAGGGGCAATGATGGGAGAACCAGTAGTGGAGTACTTCAACACTTTCCCGACTAGGAATGAACTAACCTACCATAGGTACCTAATGAGTGGCCCAATCCCTTCAATATTTCTTAGAAACCCTATCATCACTGAAGGATCCCCCAACAACCTTAAGATCCCGTACAATATTGGACACGTGCATATCGAAAAAGCTTACATTAACTGATATGTGAGAAATCACATATCCGTTTTATATAAAAAAACGACCCTAAAAAGATGAAATAATGCAAATTATGCTTGTATATTATGTATTTTGTCTTTTGTGATGTGTAGGTGCAGATATTTCAAATATCACACGAAGAAGGCCAAAATGGGACAAAAACGAACACGAGAATGGAAAGAGGACGAAAAAGCAAGGCCAAAGGCGTACTCATACTTTACGGACCAACCCGGACCTACTTAATGGACCGGGTCAGCTCACATTCTATTTAATCTAAACCAAACAAGCCCAAAACCTTTTATTATACTATACGAGGCCACATAGACCAAAATTAAACCACAATGGCCCAAGTCTAAATTTCATGCTCAAAACCAAAAGCTCGAGCCCAACACCTTTTATAACACTTGGTCAATACTCAGGTTAAAGTCAAACTTTATAAAGCACGGGGTTAAAAATCACTATTTCACCATCCCTTTCACCCTTTCCCTCCTTTTTCACCATGGACAAAGCAGGGTTAAACTAGCCAAATACACGTACTTCCCACCTTCTAGAAGCCTTCCTCTGACACCACTAACACCCTACTTATCGACGTTGGCAATCCCCAGCAATATCATTGGTCAATAGGATGTGGCATAAGATCTAACGGATGAGATTGAAGATTAGAGGCGGTTATGATTGAATGGCCAATATTAGAGGAGTGAGGAACGTCCAAGAGCCTAGAAGCTTCATCTCTCGACTATAAATAGAGGATGCCTCTCACACACACGAGATATCTAGGAGTAGAGTAGTGTAGTATAAGCTTAGTAGTATTTTTAGCTTAATGTTAGCTTAATAGTCTTAATTTTCATGTAATTCTCATTTTTTTAAAGCTTTGTAATCTTTAATTTTCAATAAATTCAGTTTACTTCAGTTTTGTGTCTTAAATTCAAGTTTTACTTTAATTCCATTTTGCTAATTATGATCATAAGCTCTCAATAAGCTCCCATAAGCTCTTATATACTACTTAAGCTTGTTATCACTTAGTTAAGCTGTATGGTGTATCGATTTTATGGGTCCATTCCCGTCTTCATGAGGGACTAAGTACATTCTCGTAGCCGTTGACTATTTATCAAAGTGGGTAGAAGCGAAGGCGCTCCCCACTAATGATGCTCGAGTTGTAGTAAAATTCTTGAAATCTCTTTTCGCCCTATTTGGAACTCCTAGAGCTATTATAAGCGATCGTGGGACCCATTTTTGTAATGATAAATTTGCTAAAGTAATGTCTAAGTATGGGGTCACTCATAGTCTTGCTACCACTTATCATCCATAAACGAGTGGACAAGTAGAGGTTTCAAATCGTTGCTTGAAACGTATTCTTGAGAGGACGGTTGGTAAAAACCATACCTCATGGTCCGATAAGTTAGAATACGCTTTATAGGCTTTCCGTACCGCTTTCAAGACACCAATTGGTTGTACTCCTTATAAGCTCGTGTACGGAAAGTCTTGTCATCTACCTATTGAGTTAGAGCATAAGGCATATTGGGCCTTGAAACATGCTAATTTTGATCTTAAAACCGCGGGTGATCACCGGAAGCTTCAACTTAATGAACTTAATAACCTTCGTAATCAAGCATACGAGAATTCTTTGACATATAAAGAGAGGACGGAGAAGCTTCACGACTCTAAGATCAAAAACCGCATTTTCAATGTTGGTGATCGAGTTTTACTCTTCAATTCTCGTCTAAAGATATTATCGGGAAAGCTTAAAACCCGTTGGTTGGGACCTTTCA
Organism: Tanacetum coccineum; assembly: GCA_026074375.1. Lineage (NCBI taxonomy): Eukaryota > Viridiplantae > Streptophyta > Magnoliopsida > Asterales > Asteraceae > Tanacetum > Tanacetum coccineum. Next base: position 22,944 of record BQNB010004963.1, on the reverse strand, counting down.
CCATCACCCAAGTTTTTTCATATGGAACCATCGAGTTATCTCAACCCGATGGTCCAAACTTTAAGGTGAATGGTCATCATGTGAAGCATTACTTTGGAGGGGATATACCATCAAAGGTAGTCCCGGATCTCTAAACCATCCCTATGGATAACTAAATGCAGGGATCGAGTCAGGCTATGTGACTCGGTTACCAAAAACAAAAGCGCTTCGTGAGAGGCACCCCATGCTTATCCTTTTTCTTTCTTATTTCTAATGTGATGTGAGGAGGCTTGTACTCTTCTAATTCTTTTTGTTTGTGTTTGTGATTGTTTGTAGGATTGACCCAAAATTTTTGTAGACTCTCGTGTTTGGTGTTTTGTCCCGGTCCACTCGAGCTTCCTAGCCTTTGCTTGCCATTAGTTTGGGGAAATCCGATATCCTAGATTATTATCAACTAACATCTATCTTTTAGCATACTTTATAAACGGCTTAAGATTTTTGTGATACTTTCTCCATGCTCGGATTATGCATTCAACTCTTTGAGTTCTAGTTTGGGTTTTGAGCCTTAGACTAGGAAACATTGAGGACAATGTTTTGTTTTAGTATGGGGTGGTTTATCTTTGATATGATCTTACCTACCTTTTTGCCCGTTGTTCTCACGTACCTCGTTTTCCCGCAAAAAAATTAAAATTTTATTTAAATATTTCAAAAAAAATTAAAAAAAATGATGAAAAATAAAAATTAGTTGATAAAAATAATAAGTGTTTTGACACGAATGTAGGCTTTCCGTTGGTGAGAACAAAAGTAAATTTTGACCCGACCGGTTGTATATCTTAGCTTTCTCCTTAACGTAAATGAATTGAAATTTGCTAATCTTTTATACAAGGAGCTATAAAAAGCAAGTCTAGCTTGAAAAAGTCAAGATTTTGCAAGTTTCCATAATTGATTTTTAAATATGCAAAGATCAATTTATTAGGCTAAGCATTCACTAATTTCTTTATTAAGAATTTTAAATTGTGAAGAACAAGAGATGATAGAGTAGAATATAAGTTTAGATGTTAAACATGGAATAGTTGGATTTCTTTAAAGTTCATAAGTGTTAATTGTGGCTTTTTCTCCCATTAGCTTTTTTTACCTTTATATATAATTGTTTAATAAATAGAGTTGTGCGGTTTTTTTGGTTAATAATTAGTTCATAGCGGTTTTCTTTAGTTCCTTTGTGATCAAGATGAGTATACATTAGGAATACTTAATTTGGGGAGAGTTACAACTTTGAAAAAAATGGGAAAACAGGGTGTTTTAAAACACTGCTATGTCACACATGAATAAAGTTATAAATTAGGAAAATAAATAAAAATGGAAGAAACTTTGAAAAAAATGGGAAAACGGAGTGTTTTAAAACTTGTGATTTCTTAACTCTTCCCACAAAAGACTTTGCTACTTTTCAAAGGATTAGTTTAGGGAGGCTTTGGAGTATTTGGTTTTATGGCATATAACATTGCGTGAGGACACGACAATCATTTAGTTTGGGGAATTTTGATATGTGAGAAATCACATATCCGTTTTGTACCAAAAATGACCCTAAAAAGATAAAAAAATGGACATATTATGCTTGTATATTGTGTATTTTGCCTTTTGTGATGTGTAGGTACGGATATTTCAAATATCACATGAAGAAGGCTAAAACTGGACAAAAACGAACACGAGAATGGAAAGAGTACACAAGAAAAGTCAACAATGGTCAACCTTCGTCAACTCATGTGAAGACAAACCTTTAAAATTACCAAAAGATCCTTGAATGTTAAATCATTTTCACCAAAAGTCCCAAAACCAATTACACCGTTAGTCCTTTATAACTAATGGACTAACGGTCGTTAAGTGCAATATAAACCCTTAACTGTTGGCCCAAAATAATTAACCAAGCCCAAATCCCATTTGATATTAAAAGCCCAAATCAACCCCCTTTTAACCCAGTCAAACACAAACGAAATAAGAAAAGATAAAGGGCGGGAAAAGACGTTTTTACTAATCATCTCCATCCCCAATTCACCCTGCACCCAAATTAACTTCGTTTAAGTACAATTAACCCTTCTAGAAGCATAATGACGCATGCAATGATGCCTTTGGGAGCCACATTGGCAATCCCAAGGCCAATCATTAGCTAATCATGCGTGGAAGTCATCAAACGGTCAAGATTGGATGCGTGAAGGGCAATCAAGGATCAAGGGTCAAGATCAAAAGCTGGGGGAGCGTCTAAGGGCCTGGAAGCTTTACTCTTCGCCTATAAAAGGAGCTTCTCACACTCATTGGGATCATCTAGTGTAGGAAAGTAGATTTAGTATAATTTTAGCTTATTAATCGTTTTTTAGCTTATTGTTTTCAAATCAATGTAACTTTCTTTTCATTAGCTTGTACTCAATTTATTCAATCAATAAAAGTTTGTTTTCATATTGTTTAATTTGTAATTAATGTTTTTACTTTACTCAACTATGGTTTGGTTAAGCTCTTTTATACTTAAATAAGCTCAATAAGCTATCATTAATACTAATAAGCTAGCCTAATACTCAGTTAAGCTCTCAAAGCTTAACTAAGCTTATTGATACTCAAAATTTACCCCAAATGTATCTCAGCTTATTTGGAAGGGAAGCCAGTTGTGGAAGGGCTTCCAAGACCTTACCAGCTTATCCTAGATAAGCTGGAACTTTGTTGATCAGCTCTTGGAGCATTTATATAAGCCTTGTTTGTGCAAAGGCTTTTGTAAGTTCCTATTTTACATTTTATAGCTTAAATTTGCACTTTAGCTTAAATCTGCGTATAGTCTGCTTATTGTTGTTTAGATTAGTTTATTATTGTTAATTTTAGTTGTTTGATGCTTAATAAGTTTAGTTGCTAGTATAAATTTCATTTTACTTGTCTTTAATATAAAACAGTTATAAAAACCATTAATATTAGCATTAGCTTGTAGCTTATAGTTTATGCTTATTTGATTGATGAATATTGTTCATTAGGTCTATTATAAGCTTGTCATTATCTGGTATTATAGATCTAAGCCTTAACTCTCAATTTTATATGCTGAATATGAGTTTAAGATTTTTAAAGGGGTGTTTGGCTCATGGCAGTACTAACTTGAGTTAGTACTGTCCATAGCCATTTAGTCCTTTAAGTTGATTTTAAATCTTAAATTTAGGTTTATAAAGTTAGGATTTAAGGTTTTTATAGGCTAAATCAAGTTTTAATCAAGTTTGTGAGTAGTTGTTAAAAATCTGTGGACATTATCTCAGGTTCTTAGGATCTTTGTGATTATATATGCTCTAGATGCATTTGTTGATCATTTTGTTCTTGATTAGTTGTTTAAAAGGTATTGAAAACAAGTTTTTAGGTCTGCATAATTTGGTTTTGAGTTTTGGTCATTTTTGTGTCAATTGCATCAGTCAAATAAACAGCCAAAAGGCCTCTTTCAATTCAAAGTTTAAGTTAGTAAGTAGTTTGAATTAACTTTTAAAATTAAGTGCACAAGTAGATTATAGGCCAAATTAGATAGGTTAGGGCTTATTTCAGTTTAAATAGCTTATTTGAGTGTCTGTTTTAGATCTGCAAATTTGTTCTTTGTCTTTTCATAAAAACTTTAAAAACCAAAAAAAAATAGTGTATTCTGCATAAACAACTTTTTCAATTGAATTTTTCTTAGCTTTATTGAATTTCAAAATGTTTTTTGATTGTTGTTTTAAGTAGCTCATAGGATAAGCTTTCTAGTGGTATATGCCACTAAGCCATAAGGTTAGTCCTTGTTGGACTGTTTGGATAGTTGTTTTAAAACCAAAGTGCTTAATTGAGTCTCAACTTATGGCTTGTTGTTTTTGTTTAATTCTTGCTCTAACTTGCTTATTAGATTAATTGTAGATTAGTTGTATCTTATTTGGCTCAGGTTTTAGCCTATTTTAGCTTCTTAGTTACTTAAATTTAGTATAAAAGGTTGAAAAGTGTTAAGTCACATCTGTCTGTTTAATTAGCTGTTTTCTAGCTTAATTGAGATTTTGAAAAAAAGTTGTCTTAACAAAAGTTGCTTATTCTTAGTTTGTTCAAAAAGATTTTAATAATTAAAAAATTTTGTAAAAAGAGAAGCCACAGGTTCGAACCTGTGACCTCCCTTTCCACACCCAAACGTCTCAACAACACACACACAAACCATCTCGCCCTTGGGACTTTTTCAAACAACTTTTGCACAATTTATTTCTTAAACTCTTTAGGCCAGTTTTGCTTATTAAAGCTTATAGCTTATTTCTGGCTTATTGGTTAAGCCAATTTTCAAGTTAGCATTTTTCTCACATTCCTCTTAGCTTAAAGTACTTTTCATAATTTTTCTAGATTTTTTAGGATAAGTTTACTATTTTTAATTAATTTTCTAGAATAAAATCATTTTAAATTCATAATATATAAAATAAAAAGCAAAAATAAATAAATTTCTTTTTCTAAAAATCATTTTTAGTCTTTTAGCATATAGGAAAATTAGTTTGGTCCTTTCAGGTTCATTTTTGCTCAAATTAGATTTTAGTGTACGATTTTTAATTCCCGTTATCGTTTCGTAGTTGTTAGTTACTTCTATATGTGCCTTATTTGTTCATTATTAGAAATTAGAATTCAAAAATCTTATCACCAATCAAATCATTGTCCAAATAAAAACGGGGTTTCAATTCATAATTCTTTGGGTATAAACGACCCGGTGAACACTTACCGGTTAACGTATGATATTTGGTGTGATTTTCTTAATTACCTTTTTCCTAAAGGGTTGTTTTGGAATTTTATTACTTTCGTATTATACGTATATATAATTTGAGCCGTATCATCTATCATTTTGTGTCTTCTTCAAGGGATGTCGGGAAAGTGACTAGCAACTTTATACCTTATCTGTTTGGACTTAATCAATTTGTTTTGTTTCATTTTTATTTAACACCAATTATTTTCCCTTTCCTAATTATTATCCTTTGGTCTTACTCGAATGAGAATGCGAGCAATCACGCTTGCTATTCCGTCGTTACAGCCATGTATGTGTGGTTTTGTCCGCCTTGTTGGTTTATTACTATTGGTAAAGGATTAGAAGATACATACCCTATATCACTCTTCGTCCTAACCCTTGGTTTTAATCAAGTGGGGGAATGATTGCAATCATGTATGTCTATTCCATCGTTATGAATGTGTATATGTAGTTTGTCGTCCTTGCTGGTTTACGACTTTTGGTGAAGATTGCTAGTCCTATTCTTTAGCTTATTCGAGTTAAGGTTTGAATGCAGTCATGTGTGTCTATTTCATCGTTATGGATGTGTACATGTGATTTTGTCGCCTTTTCTGGAATATTGGTATCGATAGAGATTGGAAAGAGTGATCAAACCCTTAAACATTTAAACCCAGTTAACCCTTTTAAATTTGTTACTGTAACCAGTGTTTTGAAAGACTCAAGGCGCAAAGGGCTTATGGAGCCTTGAGGAAAGGCGCAGATCAAGGCGCGGGCTTCATGAATATGGGTAGCATTAAATTGAAGTAAATTATAATAGTTTAGGCGAAAATTTATAAATTAATGATGACTTAAATAACACTAAAATAATTAATGTATCTAAAAAATTAAATAGTTAAACCAAAAATATCAAGTAATGTATCATATTCATGGCATGACGAGATTACGTTATCTCATGCGTAAAATAGAGGGAGGAGTTTGTATGTGCAGACACTTGAATTGAACGACCAAACACTCAAATTGATTGATTTATTTAGTTTCTAGGTAGTTTCTAGGTAAATTATAAATAACATATGAGGGCGATGAATGTTAAATTCGAAAAGAAAGTTTCAAAATCCGTCACCTTTCCTAGGCGCGCCTAGGCTCAAGGCTTTAAATCCTAAGGCTCTGCGCTTTTTGTGAGCCTTGTGCATGTGTAGAGCCTCGATCTGAAAAAATCCCTAGAGCTTGAGCCTTAGAGCCTAGGCGCGCCTTAAGGTGCGCTTTTTAAAAATATGACTGTAACACCCTAAAACTGGCTTTTAGGTATTTTATTACGATAATGCCATATAATAAGTTTGACTAAGACTTTAGAAGTTTGAAGACGTTATGTGATTGGTTAGTCAAACCCGGTAGTCAACTATAAGTATAAATATTATGAAAATGGTGTTAAAAAGTATTGTGTGTCAAATTTATAAAGAATATGACTTGAAGGACTAAATTTGTTAAGTGGTATTAATTTATAAAAGTTATTTTGACCAAATAAGAAAGAAAGGGACTTAAGGGACCTAAATTACCAAAAGGCCAAAGTAGTACCTAACAAATATCTAGAGATTTCTCAGCCATTTCATAAGTTGTAGAAATGGGTGGTGTGTTCTCTGTGTGTCGACATGATCAAGAAAGAGAGGGAAAACCAAGATTTTATAATGGATAATTGAAGGAGAATTGAGGTCCCAATTCAAGAAATAGGTCTATATAAATGATCCTACATGAGCAAGTGAGGATTAATGATGATGATGTTGTTGGTGTTCTTAGCTTGAATTCAATATTCTTGTGATAAAGGTAAAGATTTTGGTAAAAGGTTAAGTTTTGGAAGCAAGGATTAAGTATAAATGAAGATATTCGTAGGAGCTTAGTAATAGTTACCGAGCTCAAATCAAGGTTGAACCCTAAGTGTCCTAATGATTGTTAATGAATGTGTCAAAGTGTCAAAGTGTCATGTGAATATGGTTGTGTGTGATGGTTAAGGGTCTTTTGTTTAGTTGTTGGTAAAATGTATGTAAATGGTCAAAACAGGGTGTTTGGTAAACACTGGAAAGTATGTGTACACGGGTCGCTTATATCACAAATGCTTATGAAAATGAAGTTATATGTTATCTAAATGGGTTCTGGAAGTTTTGATGTCGTTTGGGGTTATAGAAGTTGTTTTTTGGAAAATCATGTCAAGTACTTAATTCTTGAAAAGTGCAGGTCGAGACCAAACAACCGTATGGTATAGGAGCATACGGTTGTATGCTCCAAATTGTGATTTTGGCACATTCTGTGAAGGGACCATACAACCGTATGGTATTTCCCATACAGTCGTATGGTCTAAACTCAAAAAGGGCAAAATCTGATTGTATGGCCATACAGCCGTATGGTATTTAACCATACAGTCGTATAGTACCTTTTCAGATTTTAGTCATTTTGTTTACGTCGTAAAAACTAAACCATAAGGAGTTAGAAGTCGTGCTTTACATCGTTGAAAAGCTAATTGAGTTTATTTTATGTTAATGATACTTTCAAGAGTTTAATCGTTATGTATTTTGATCAATTTATTAAAAATGACATGAGGTCATTCCCGGTCATGCGTTTAAGCAAAAAGTTTAATTTTCGGTCAAATTTAGAGTCAGGAAAAGGGCGTTTCAACTTGCTATCAGAGCTTTACTCTAAGAGAAGCAGGTTTCCATGATAGGTTGCCTAAACTTAGACTACTCATAGATGTGTATGCCGTAAGTATAAGTAGTGAAGAATGTGAATGCCTTAGTATAAGTTAGATTAAGTGCTTACAACAAATAGAATGATAATGTTTGGATATAGAATGACTATGAGAAATGATATATGTTATTTTTCCATAAACTAAAGGATTAGGAATGCGGCTAAGAATGTGAAACACTTATTGAAAAGTGTTAAGCGTAGACGTATATGCTTATATAATGTGAGGTATATGTTATGTCAGTCATATTTCTAAGTGATGTATGATATGTATGGCGCTATAAGTTTATGAAGTATCTAAGCTAAGTAAAATGCATAGGGTTGCATTTCAAATTAATCATGATGAAAATATGTAAACATAGGTAAGTGAATAGAGAATAGATGCAAGTAATGCATGATATGTAAATGTATGTCTAAAACGTGAAGAGGAATGTTACATAAAAACACGATAACTTATTCCTAATGACAAATACGGATAAAGGTGATGAATGAATGATGTTTAAGAAGTGTTGCGCTAGAAATCTTAAATGGTGCTAAATGCGTTAAATGAATGATAAAGAATGAATAGAATGATATTAATGAATGAAAGAGATATATGTAATGAATAAAGTGAAGTAAATGAGTATATTATAAAAATAACCTATGTAAGATTTATAAGCGAAAAGTTAAGCGAACTAAGGATGCTTTGGTATAGAAAATCGAATAAGTTGTCAACTTGAGGTTGACGAGAGAATGATAAATGAAATATGAAAACATATACATATATGTAATACATGAGAATGACAATTATCAATTGGATCTTGTGTAATATAAAAAAAGATGATAAAGTGTGAGTTAGAATTGCGTAAGGCAATAAAAATGGAAATGAAAAAGTATATGATTAGAAAAGTATGTAAATGACAAAAGGAGTAAAGAATGATCAATTTAAACATAACTTGGATCCAGTGTGAAATGTAATGGTATCCTTCGGGATAGCCTAATGTTAAGGATGAATGTAATGGTATCATCCGACTTGGCCAAGCTTGTTAACGTATAAAGTGAATGTTAATGGTACCGCAAGTGTACGGTTAAAGTCCCTTTAAGGGAATGTAATAATGATCTAGATCCAAGGCTAAAATAGGTAAAAATATAACGTGAGAAAAAGTGAAATAATAATGGTTGATAAATGTAAAGTATGAAAAAGGTTGAAAGTAAAAGTAATGAAGACTTAAGTATGTTTGAGTCTTATGTCAGAAGTGTATAAGTAGAATGATTTATAATCTCATTATTTAAATGGATTGGGACGCCTCTGCATTTAAATAAAGAAATTATGAATCACCGAACCATAAGTTTGTATATCCTTATTTGCATTGATTGGGACGCTTCTCAATGTAAATAAAAAGTATGGACGAGTGGGCTTATGTGTTCTCGGCATAACATGATAGGAATTAAGAAAGTTGAAAATGGAAGTCTAAATTAGTTAGAGGTCATAGGAAATAAGATAAGTGAAATAAGAGTTAGAATGCGACCTTTAGTAGAGACTTTAGAGAGAAAGATAAAGTTTTAGAAGTTAGGAGTATAGGTTGAAGGATATAAGTTAAAATTGATATTATAATATGCCTTATGGCATGGGGTAATGATTATGGTGGTCGCTAAGTATCATTATCACCCCAATGTAAATGTGGAAGGTATAAGACAAAGTATTAAAATATTCCAAGTGACATGTAGTTTTTGATGAAAATTTACTAAAAAGGAAGTAATGAAAGCGCAATGTTATAATCGAAACGATAAAAAGAATGTCAAGATGGTTATGGTAAATAAGAAAGTATAAGCTAATGCTGACGTATGATAAGTCAAGATAACGCAAATTCTCAAGTGACATGTAGTAATTGATAAAAATTTAGAAAAGAAATGAATGAGAACGTAATGATATAGAGAAAAAGTTATTAAAATGATAGAATCGGAAATGATAAATGACACCTAAATGACGCTTATCATAAGAAAAAGTCTAAGTATGATAGGAAGGAGTGAGAAGTGTAACGGGATAAGGATAATTAGAGGTATAATAACATAGCTAGAGTTGCAAAACCACGTAGGTTGATGCAACTAGTAAAGTATATGCTTGAGAATGCTAAGATGACATGTGATGTCAATGTGACCAAGTTATGGTTAGTATTAGACTAAGAGATTTCGAGGACGAAATCTAAATAAAGGGGATAGATTTGTAACACCCTAAAAAATGGCTTTTAGTTATTTTATTACGATAATGCCATAGAATGAGTTTGACTAAGACTTTATAAGTTTGAAGACGTTATATGATTGGTTAGTCAAACCCGGTAGTCAACTATAAGTATAAATATTATGACAATGGTGTTAAAAGGTATTGTGTGTCACATTTATAAAGAATATAACTTGAAGGACTAAAGTTATTAAGTGGTATTAATTTATAAAACTTATTGTAACCAAATAAGAAAGAAAAAGGGACCTAAGTTACCAAAAGGCCAAAGTAGTACCTAACAAATATCTAGAGATTTCTCAGACATTTCATAAGTTCTAGAAATGGGTGGTGTGTTCTCTGTGTGTCGACATGATCAAGAAAGAGAGGGAAAACCAAGATTTTATAAGGGATGATTGAAGGAGAATTGAGGTCCTAATTCAAGAAATAGGTCTATAGCAATGACCCCACATGAGCAAGTGAGGATTGATGATGATGATGTTGTTGGTGTTCCTAGCTTGAATTCAAGGTTCTTGCGATGAAGGTAAAGAGTTTGGTAAAAGGTTAAGTTTTGGAAGCAAGGATTAAGTATAAATAAAGATATTCGTAGGAGCTTAGTAATAGTTACCGAGCTCAAATCAAGGTTAAACCATATGTGTCCTAATGGTTGTTAATGAATGTGTCAAAGTGTCAAAGTGTCATGTAAATATGGTTGTGTGTGATGGTTAAGAGTATTTTGTTTAGTTGTTGGTAAAATGTATGCAAATGGTCAAAACGGGGTGTTTGGTAAACACCAGAAAGTATGTGTACACGGGTCGCTTATATCACAAATGCTTATGGAAATGAAGTTATATGTTATTTAAATGGGTTTTGGAAGTTTTGGTGTCGTTTCGGGTTATAGAAGTCATTTTTTAGAAAATCATGTCAAGTACTTAATTCTTGAAAAGTGCAGGTCGAGACCATACAGCCGTATGGTGTAGGTGCATACGGCTGTATGCTCCAAATTATGATTTTGGCACATTCTGTGAAGGGACCATACAGTCGTATGGTCTAAACTCAGAAAGGGCGGAATCTGATTGTATGGACATACAGCCGTATGGTATTTAACCATACATCCGTATGGTATTTGACCATACAGCCGTATGGTACCTTTTTAGATTTTAGTCGTTTTGTTTACGTCATAAAAACTAAACCGTAAGGAGTTAAAAGTCATGCTTTATATCGTTGAAAAGCTAATTGAGTCAATTTTATGTTAATGATACTTTCAAGAGTTTAATCGTTATGTATTTTGATCAATTTATTAAGAAATGACATGAGGTTATTCTCGATCATGCATTTAAGCAAAAAGTTTAATTTTTGTCAAATTTAGAGTCGAGAAAGGGGCGTTTTAGTTACTCATTAGCTTTAGTGGTGGAGATGTGTATTTTTTCCAAGCCTATGATAGAATACTCATCACGACCGAGCAATTGAGCGAATTAGTTACATGTTACCACATAAATTAGTTGAGTGATTTGAGTGTTTTCATTTTTCCCATTCGTGAGGTATTTGATTGTGTGCTAGTAATCTAACGAAAAAGTGCTTAAAGGAAAAAAAATCTTGAACCTTGGTTTGAGATACATTTTTATAAATTTTCTAAAGTCTACTTGAGGACAAGTAGGATTTAAGTGAGAGAATATTTGATGACATCAAATTATGTCTATTTTATAGCATCATTTATTTCATCTAAATTGCTTGTTTTACATTATTTATGCATGAATTGGTACTTAATTGCTTATATTAGTTATTTGTAGTAAATATGGAGCATTGGTGAAGATTGACTAAAATGCGCGCATTTTGGAGCTTAAACGAAGAAATCAAGAATCTACTGTTCTGACAACCTATACGCCGTATCTATCAAGGAAGATATGGCGTATTTGCGCCTGAACTTCACAAGAAACCACGAAGACTCAAAGACCTATACGCCGTATCCAGAAGTTCCCATAAACCGTATTCAAAGATAAGCTCAAGGAATATTCTGGAATATTATAATCGTGGTCCCTACTCCAAAAAACCCCAATACGTCGTATCGGCTTACTCCAATACGGCGTATCGACTAAATTTCAGAAGACTATAAATACAAAAACCTAAACGCGATTTTAGGGTGTGCTTAATTATATTTTCAAAACCCTAACCATAGAAGATGATTCTCAGAGGTCAAAAAGAGCAACAAGGGTCTTGCATAATGCTTAATTCGATAGGAAACACCTTGTAACCATCTATACTCTAGTAATCATTCAATTTTTGGTATCATTCGTTTATCGATTAGTTTACTTTGGTTGATTTGATTATTATGTTTGTATTCAGTACAATGGTTATTGGCTAACACCATTAAGTGTTATCCATGGTTATGAAGATTTTTATGTTTGGTTTGTTTATATCGATTGCTTAATTTATCGTTGATTATTGATTATGTTTATTAATTTGTACTCATTTATTTGATTAAGTATGCGACCTATCATTCAATTGGATCTAAGAATGAAAAATATAGAGCTAGCTAGATAACGGAATGGCTCTCCATATCTGTAATTTATATATCTGGAATAATAAGATCACAAATAACGTGCTATCTTCGCCCTTGGTTTAGTGAACGAGACTAACAGGTGACCTAGGATGAACAAATAACGTTCTGATTCTCTGCCCGAAGATTTGGACAAGTGACCTCTAGTATATAAAGAACCGTTAAGCAGTAAATTAGTAAAGTCTCCATGAGTTAGGGTTTAGTAAGATCACCATTATTAATCTTTTAAGATATATTATAATCAGCAAAAGAATGCTTTATGCGGATGCGTTTAATTGTGACATAATTGGCATGTCTAGGTTTTAGGAAGAAATCCGCCTAAATCTAAGAATGATATGCCGCCTCGAAATAAGTCAATTATTGCACTAAATAAACAAACCTGCGTTTTTATCAGATTAATCATGGTTAGCACAGTTTCCTTACAATAGGCTTGACCGCTCTTCTACTTTTTGATTATCATCTTCGGTGCGTTTTCGTAGGAAAAGTAGATTTAAGTCACCACCAAAACCCGTGCCACTCTCTCAGACTGAAAACCCCCTTCAACCGTTAGAATTAGGAGTAGGTTTAACATAGACTAGAGTTAACGTAGATAACTAAAATTCTAGTATAATTAAGAATTAACGTTCTCGCTCTTAGTGATCGACACCCTACTTACAAACGAAGCTACAACTGATCGGATACACTGCCCGTTAGTGTTGATTTAGGTAAAGTCGACAAAATATAAATAGTAAAACTTGATAATATAAAATACCTAACCTGCAACGACACATCAATAGCCATTAAAGAATTGCCATAGCTTATATCACAATGTATAACGGTGAGTTAAGACATATTATGTCGATACAATAACTACACTCTACATAAGTTATTAAGCAGGGTACCCGCGCGTTGTAGCGCGGGTATCTTGTAATTAAAGTTTAGACGCCAACAAAAAAAACTAACTGATTAATCGGAGAATAAAAAATGATCTTAGTTTGACGCGATTCACCAATTTTTACCGGTTTTGACCGGTCATCTTCGTTTCATTTTTGGACGGATTTTATTGGCTAGCCAAACCGGTGGCGACTTTGGTTTCTGGTTGAACCCGTTGGTCCGGTTCAATTTTAAAGCCATATGTATCATCAACTTGTTAGCATATAAATTGTTTTAAGATTTGTATGTTTTATTAGCTTGTATAATGTGTTTAATAACATGTATTTTTCATTTTAGGGGTGTTTTAAAAGTAACATTAATTGGTGTATTTAATTAGTGGGTAAAAGCCTTAGATACCATATCGTACTTTCATGAAATTTACCACAATGAACCATTTATTTTTATTTACGACTTTGACCATGTACTTTCAAGTTATTTTCAACCTGAACAAAAACGTTTGTACCGTTAGTTATTCATGTGACAACGTTATTCAATTTAGCTACCGATCGTTTGAGGAAGTTTCAAATCGTCCCTGTGTTTTAATATGCCTTTTTTTTTTTTCGAAAAAAAATTCGAAATTTTTATAAAAAATTTTGAAATTTTTTTTTTTTTCGAACAATTGTTTGAAAAAAATTTCGAAAATTTTCTGCAAATTTTTTCGAAAATATATATTTTTTATCGAAACATTTTTTTGATAAATTATTTGAATTTTTTTTTTTTTTTCTAAAAAAAAAAATATTTCGAATTTTTATAAAAAATTTTCCAAAATATTTTTCTTAATTTTTTTTTTCGTAAATTTTTTTTGTGTAATAAACTTTTTTTTTCGAATTTTTTTTTATATAAATTTTATCGATATTTTTGCAAAAATGTGTAAAAATTTGCGAAAAAAAAATATATTTACGAAAAAACAAATTTCGTAAATTTTTACTAATTTTTATATAAAAATATACGAAGAAAATTTTGTATAAATATAAAAATTCGAAAAAAAATTTATACACATAAAAAATTATACGAAAAAAAAAAGAATGTTTAGAAAAAAATTTTGAAATTTTTTTTCAAAAAAAATGTTTATATTATTTTCGAAAAAATTTGCAAATAATTTTTCGATATTTTTTCAAAAAAAATTTTCGAAAAAAAAAAAAAGTTCTCAATTTTTTTTATAAAATTTCGAATTTATTTTTTCGAAAAAAAGAAAAATATATTTTAAAACCACAGGGACGATTCTTGGAAACTTCTCAAACGTACAGTTAGCTAAATTGGACTATCGTTGTCACATATAACTATACTACGGTTACAACTGTTTTTGTTCAAGTTGAAAAATATTGAAAGTTCATGGTCATATCGGTAATAAAAAAGCTTATAATGGTTCATTGTGGTAAAATTTCAGAAAGTACGTTGGCATTGTATGGCTTTACCCATTAATTAGTTTATACTTGTAACATATGCATGAAGGAATAAATGTTGTACATTTTGCCTTAATATATGTATTTTTCATTTTAGGGGTGTTTTAAAAATAACATTAATTACTGTATTTTATTAGTTTATACTTGTAACATATGCATGGAGGAATAAATGTTTTACATTTTGCTTTAATATTTATATTTGTTAGATAGTTGATTTTGTGATGAAAAGTTGCATTTAAGGATTGTACATTATCTTTTATAAAACTTGGATTACTTAATTTTTTTGGGTATTAAATAAAGAGAGGGTGACTAATTTGCTTTATATGTAGTATAGATTATTGACAATATGAAGTCAAAAAGATAACAATGCGGATCTGCTTATAAAAGGCTTAAGCAGAAAGTGAGTTGTGTGGAGGAATGGGAATTAAAGTCCCAAAAAAGTTTATATGAAGGAAAACCTAACCCATCTGACTAGAGATCCCAAGATCTGTGTTCAATTGGACAACCTAATTGTATAAACCAAGGGAGGTCACTATGGGAGAGTAATCAACTCTCCATCCATCTAACAGAGTTTGTAAATTTCCTAGTCTATTCCAATAACCGTGACAATACAAGGTTAAGCTTATCACTTTCAATGATCTGATAGAAATCACCTATGTGAGAGAGAATTGGGGTCTCTTCGAAGGGAAATGTGAGGGGAACAATTCCTAAAATCTCTTGCAGAACCAGGCTAGTGTTCATGACCATAACGAACACGACTATGAGGATTTAACGATGTCAGGGAAAGTCCTATGTGAACTTATATTGTCGTTTATATAAATAGCAGATCAGTTCAAATACATCGCGTTCTACTGGCGGCTAGTAGGCTAAGTATATTTCATAAAGGAAGGTTCAAAGGTTTACACCTACCTATCCTATGCAGGATTTAATTGTTGAGATTTTCATTAGAATTTGTTGTGTTTTCGAATCGATCTCCATTAATGTGGGGATTGTTGGAAATTTTTGGTGAATTATATAAGTTTCACCAAATTTAGTGTGAATGAGATATCGACTCTCAAACTGATATGTTTGGAAGGAAACCACACTCACCCGTTACGAGGTTAAGCTTATCACTTTTAATGATCTGATAGAAATCACCTATGTGAGATAAAAGTGTGGTATCTTCGAAGGGAAATGTGAGGGGTACAATTCCTAAAATCTTTTGCAGAACCAGGCTAGTGTTCATTACCATAACGAACACGACTATGAGGATTTGACTATGTCAGAGAGAGTCCTGTGTGAACTTATATTGTCGTCTATATAAATAGCAGATCAGTTCAAATACATCGCGTTCTACCGACAGCTAGTAGGCTAAGTATATTTCATAAGGGGATGTTCAAAGGGTTACACCAACCTATCCTAGGCATAATTAAACTGTTGAGATTTTCATTGGAATTTGTTGTGTTTTCGAATCGATCTCCATTAATGTGGGGATTGTTGAAAATATTTAGTGAATTATATAGGTTTCACCAAATTTAGTGTGAATGTGATATCGACTCTCAAAATGTTGTGTTTAGAAGGAGACCCACACTCACCCGTTACGTGTTAAAATTGTAAATGAGTTCATAAAGAATCAGTTTGAATGACATTGAACATGATTAATAATGTTTATAAAAGTGACTTTGAATGTCATTTAATGGGTTTAATGACTAGTCATTACACCTTCGTTTTCTTTTTGGTGTATAAGTACAACTTGCGAGTTGTAGCAAAAGGCGTGAAGAAAAACACCAAGATGAAACACGTACTTTTACATGAACGCACTTGACCTTTGTGAGAATTCAGGCATGGATGTCATATCCGGCAGTACAACATATTGTTTAGGACCGTTGTACCCTGGGAAATATACGCCTAATAGACGGCGAATCTGTTTTAAGGGAAGCGTGTCAAACATGTACCTCAGTCCCGTTCTTAAATCGGCTCTATCGCTTGTGTGTTATCATTATGACCACTGGTTTGGTTTCATACTTCTCTTTGATTTTGTAATATTGATAATGTATTCACTTATTAATTAAGGTTTATACTTGATTATGTTTCTTTATAATAAAACAATTGTCATCAGGTATGGACACTTTTCTTACAGTTTGGTTGGTCTTATAAAGAGAAAATACAAAGGTTACTCCCACCGACACCAAACCAACAAAATAAGAGGGTTTAGCCACCTTTAGTGGGTCCCAATATATTTGTGTGCCTAAACATTTTACAATTTAATTTACAAAAGTGTATTTTATTGACATATTATAATGTAAAATAATTAATTTTGTGTCTCATTTCTCTTAAATTAAATTCAAATCATATCTCAAATTTAAATCCTACATCAAATTCAAATCTTAATTTTAAACCCACATATAAACCAAACGGGCCCTTAATAATAATTTGATAAAAGTTTGAGTAGCTTAGTAGTTATTTTCTTTAATCTTTAATACGGAGTACTATAAAAGAAAACAATCGTTTTAGGGATTAATTAAAATGCATATCTCTTTAATACTAGCTATAAAAAACGATCACTTCACTAATTATTATAAATAGCATGTTTGATTGACCACAGGCCCGTCTCGTAGATTTGAGGGCCTTGTGCGGTCTTTAATCATCGGACGGTGACCCTTCATCCTCTTGCTTCACGTGTGTGCCCTTCTTGTCATTTTTTGGGTAGCCCTTTGTATTTCATGGCATGGATACATGTGCTCTTTGGATTTGATGGCACTTTAATCAGGGGTCTTTTTTAGTCCTTTCAATACTACCTCTTGTTAGATCTAAAGAATCATTGATCTAGGGGTCAGAGAGACTCAAACCATAAGATAGCCATATTGTAGAGAGAGAGAGAGAGTAGTGAGAGAAATAAATGTGAAAAATAATATGAAGTGTAAAATGAATACAAGAGTCTCAACCCCTCCATGGAACCCATGGAGGGGTATTTATAGTCCATACGCTTCTAAACTATACAACATTGCCTATTCTAGTCCCTACGTATATGACTATGATAAACTATTGTAATTTCGTAATGTCGTCACATAAAATGAATTCCTAACAATCTTCCCCCATGGGACGGTATACGGAATTACTTACAATATTTTCCTAACAAGTACATATTAACTAAGAACAAGAACTTCCATGAAGCTTCTAATGCTGATGGTGTCTTCTGTGGTCTTTGACGGCAAGTCTGCACTCCAACATGACTCATCTTTGTAGTACCTTGTAGAAGAAATATTGTAATAGTCATGAACTAGGTAACCCATACACTTCTGGTTAAGGAGAAGCTTCTGAATCAGCTTTCCCCTAATTCATGCCACATATTCTTCTTTTAGAAGCTTTCATAGCTTCCCCTCGAACCAGCAATCCTCTCTTAAACAAGTTTAGAATAATTAAATGCACATCGGAATTAGTAGTAAACCACATCAAATATGTGGAAACTAGAAAGGGGGTTGAATAGTTTACCGGTTAATTGGCGTTTTAAATCTTTGCTTATAAAAATGCTAGATTCGAGTATATGTTTGATCAATCAACAATATGAACCAATACCATATCTATCTAGTCACAATCACAATACAAATAATAAACAAGAAACGTAAACAAGATAAAAGAAATAAGGGATAGAACAATCAAACCACAACACCAAGATTTATAGTGGTTCGGCTATGAAGCTCCTCTTCGTCCTACTCCACTCCTCGAGTATCCGACTTGAGATTTCACTATGTCAACAAGCTCCCTTTAGGCGGAGAAAACCGTTTACATGTCGCTTATCTTGTTTTCTGACACTAAGCTAAATGTCAAGTTCTAATATTAGCTAGAACCAATCGATACCTTCACTAATGTATTTTAAGGACTAAAATACTAACCGACACATAATCAACACTTCTAGATTTATACACAATCTGGATTTACACAACCACACAAGATCAAGAAAATAAAGGCTTGAATCTAGAAGAAGATAGAAGAAATCACTAATCTATAACACTTCATTTCTTAGCGAATACGAGTGTTCTTCTTTGCACTTGATAGAAGAATGAAGAAGATGAGATTTGATCACTTGAAACAAGATTAAACTTTGTTACTGATCAAGAATTATAGAGAGAGAAAAAAGATTTTAGTGAGAGAAAGAGATCTGAAAAATCTGTGCAAAGAGGTCTGAAATCTGCAAAAGAATAGTGCAGTATTTATAGCCAAGACTGTGTAACGTCTCCTGTGGGCGGTCCTGGCGGTCCCAGATATATCTGGGGGCCGTCATTCTTATCAAGGGGCTGCCCCTAGGTAGACGCTCCTATTTTTGTCTTTTAGTGGGGAAGGTTAAATCTGGTGTAGAAGCTTCCATTTTGGGAGGAACCCATATTTGAATTTTTATAATTAAATAAAACATTTCTTTAATAAATAAAAATATTTTGTATATTTTTATTTTTGTGATAATACTTTTGTAGAAATGTAATGTTTAAAAAAAATATTTTCTTGATCACTAATCATGTTTAATGATTTGTTTATACATACCTTAAGTGATTAACATTGAAATGGAAGTTTACGATTAATAACATGTAAACGTTTATTTTTATCGTAGACGTTTTATATTTTGTCATCTTCACAACATAGAGGATTCGATAATATAAATAATGTTTTTAGACATTATTTGTATTAACAAAATATTTTTGCTTCTTTGATAATAAGCCTAGTGATTAACCATTCGGGGAAACATTAACTGGATCAGCAACATATCTTCTCACGCTTGAATAATTCTTCTCATAACTCTTCCCCCTGGAAGCTCAAATAATGCATACTAAAATTAACAAGACATCTCTTCCCTCATGTAGTTAAAATAATGCACCTAAAAGCCATAAATTAAAGCACTAATTTCTCTACGGTTATGACATTTGTCTTCTCGGCATGGCCTTACAAAAAGAAGAAGACATGGACTCTCTGGTGTATATACTTCTTCCCCCTTGATGGTTTCGATATCTCAAAATCAGCAACACCTTGTACGCACATATACTTGAAATCATGTGTGAAGAATAAATTAGCTCAAATCTATCCCGTAAGAATCAATTGCTGATCCAATATCTACTCATAAACTTTCTCTAACTATCTCTTTACCAACCCCTTTGTAGGATATTTGAAGTGGCCACTGATGGAGTAAACTCGATATACAAACTTGAAACTAAAGTCGAATCCCCCGTTCTTATGGCTTAAGCTTGCACTAATGTTGGAAGAATGGTGTAGAAAATTTATGCTCCATCAAATCTCTAAGTACTCTATACTCACCAAACAAAGTATGACACTTTCATAACCTCTTGCAATTATCCACACCGTCTTTAGCGTGTGACACTGAGTACTACAACATAACTCCTTTTAGTGATAGTTATCCAGGTCTTTAACCAACTACCCCGACTACTGGTAACTAGATAACCCAAGTCTTCATCTTAATTCATAAGCCCAAGCAAGTTATCATTGAAGTCATGCATCCAACCAACCCTGACTTCAAGATTAAATACGTACACGCCCTTGTGAAATCTAACTTCAATCTCAAATAAGTTATACTCAATCAACTATGTAGTCACTTAGAAAAATTAATAACAAATCTAGCCATTATAATTTAAGTTCCAATGATTCTTTATAAAAATTAATCCCGGTCTCGTCATAAAAAATTATCACTTTGTCATTACGAAGCCCAAATATGACCATTAACAACTAAATATAGCAATAATCATCCCAAGTTAATCATTTAGCCAAATTTAGTTTTAATACCAAACAGTTAACCGTCAGAGTGTTATATCGGGCCTAATGTGTTATTGTGATCTAGCCAGCCCACACCAAAATAATAAACGAAGCCCAATGTTATACCAAGACACGTCTAGCCCATTCTAATGTGATGATATAAGACTTGCCCTAATATTTTAGTAACCATTACCCTAATTACATTTTCATCCGCCCCTATTCTCTCTCGTCACACAACTATATCACCTCTTTCACTTTTGCTGCTCAAATTGAATCACAAGATACAATAAACCTTTCTTTTAGTTTACCCAACATAAACAAAACCCCTTTGTCTCCTTTCTGATGCAATACAAACAACACAAAGAATCCACTTTATGCCTTTTCAATTCTTTCAGCTTATGTAGAATGATGAGGTGTCATTTTATACACTATTTCGGGGTTATTTAACCTCCTAAATCATGTAAATATGCCCAGATTACGTGCTTAATCGTTTATTTTCTAGTTTTTAGCACTTGAAAGGCATTTGGAGGAAATACACGTAACATGGGATCATTTGGAGAAGAAACTGACAAGACTACGGACCTACACCAAATCTCTTGAAGAATTATGCATACAGCGCGTAGAGACGGTGTCGCAGGCATAAAGCGACGCCGTCGCAATCTATCTGGTGACGGCGTCAGGAAAATGATGACGGCTTTAGGACATGGCCGACTTAAAGAGGATCTAGAATTATCTACATGGCGACGGCGTCAGGACTTTAAAGCGACGCCGTCGCAGCGATTTTTCTATATATTAAACCGAAATTAGGGTTTTAAGTGTGTAACTTTGTAGATCATTTTAATGTTACTTCTTGTTGATGGATGTGCGTGTTAGGCTCTAGAAAACTAACCATAAGATATTAAATTGGCAAAGACGTCTAGGGAAACGCGAGTGTCTAGAAAAGATACCATCGGTAATAGTCTTCATACTACCTTACTCCTAATATGGTTGATCCCTCTTAAGATATTTCACATGCATTTTATATACTCTTAGGGGCCTTGTAATAGTCTTCATACTACCTTACTTGTGTGTTACCCTAACAAAATATTAAATAGACGGCGGGTTCGTGTAATCCGTTCATGACCTAAGAAATACTTACACAGATCATCACAAGTGTGACAAGGCAAC
The DNA here is from genome assembly GCA_026074375.1 of Tanacetum coccineum. Classification (NCBI taxonomy): domain Eukaryota; kingdom Viridiplantae; phylum Streptophyta; class Magnoliopsida; order Asterales; family Asteraceae; genus Tanacetum; species Tanacetum coccineum. The sequence continues at coordinate 1,537 of BQNB010004963.1, read as the reverse complement.
AGATATAGGAGAAGCAATCTGAGGAGTAGTGCATGATTAGGTAAATACAATTATTTATCATAAAGTTATCACCAGTAGTTTAGATTATAATTAGTTTAATTATTAGTAAAACGAACCAACCTCTCAAAACCATGATATTTACATGCTTTCTTATAAATATAAAAACATAAAAAGAATCTTCTCTCAACCCCTTAGAATTCTGTTAGACCGTGTTCGAGCCTTCCCAGCCTATTCTCCTAAAGAACGATAACATCCCACGAGTCTTGCTTATACTACACTGCAACGTACACTGCCTATGGGATTGTAAATCTTTCTGTGAAGTTTTCGCAACATCCACATCAAGTTTTTGGTGCCACTGCGTGGGGAATAGTTAGGTTTTGATCATTGTTTAACTTAGTTCTACTCGCTTGATTCCTATCAAGTGAGAATTTTAATTCCAATATATTAGCTTTCTCGTATCTTTTCTTTATGTTATTTGTTTCATAAACCATTCTCGTCAACCACCATAGGAGATGCAAATTCTATATGTACTCTTGGAGATTACTCCAAACCTAGCCACGAGGGCTATAAGAATACCATTGAGCTCCCCGTAGGGAACAATGTGGTACCTCATTCCACGGACTTCGGTCAGAGGATCCAAACCAACAGCTTAAGGATTTCTTAAAACTGGTGGACTCACTTGACCTTGATGGTGAAAATAGGGAAAGAACGCGCCTGCGTTTATTTTAATTTTCCCTTCGCGATCAAGCTAGCAACTAGTTTGAACGTCTTCCAGCAAGATCCATCACCACATGAGAGGATCTTACTACTCGTTTCCTTGCTTAATTCTTTCCACCTGGAAGGACTGCAAAACTCTGTAACGATATCCTGATGTTCCAACAACATCAAGGAGAATCTCTCTCAGAAGCATGGACTCGTTTCAAGGACTTACTCCAAAAAGTCCCTCGTCATGGCATCGTTCTTTGGCTCCAAGTCCAAATCTTTTATGACCATGTCAATCCCGTCACAAGATGAACCATCGATCAATCGGTCGGTGGTAAGCTTCGTGACAAAAACGCTGAAGAATCATGGGCATTATTAGAGGACCTCGCCCTCTATGACAACGAAAGTTAGAACGACCCAAGGGACTTTGTTAAACCGGTTACGGCAATCTCTTTGCCTCAAGATGTCCTGAGTACATCTGACTGTCGTCTGATCGAGCTTGAGAATCAAGTCTAACGCTTGATGGAAGCTCATCTTGCTCCGACGCAACCTACTCAAGTAAACAAAATTATTGATAGAAATAATGCCTAAAAATATTGTTAATATTTTTTTATCTCTTTACGTTTTGATAATCACAAAATGTAAAAATATTCCTAGATGTTGAAATATATAACTAATATATATTCTTCGACATCCTAGATTAAGTGAAAAATAAATTAAAGAACATATGGATTACTTCTTAGGTTTTTAATTTTAGAGTCGAAGTAATCCTTGTCCCACATTTGTTGTTTTTCAAAAAACTTTATTTGTTATTTTTTTTTCTTTTAGTAATTTA
>BQNB010004962.1:0-102310 GCA_026074375.1 Tanacetum coccineum | reverse complement strand
TCATCAGAGGGTTACCTAGAAGTATGAAGGGAATGTTACCGCCTCGAAGCCTCAAACTTTAGAGGAAGCCATTAACATAACCCAAAGGCTAATGGATCAAGTAACAAAGCATACATCGGTGCAAGTATCAAGTGATCATAAACAAAATTTTAACGATAGAAGAACTTTCAATTATCACAACAACAACTACCGTAGCACCAACACCAACAACCACTACAATAATCACCAACCACAACAGAACCAAATGCAAGAAGCTGTCAAAGCATATGCTGTCACAACACTGGACCTTGTATTGTTAAGTGTAATACTTGCAATAAGGTACGCCATTTGACTAAGAACTGCTGAAACAAGAGGCCAGCCACTGGAAGTAATCAACTACAAGTGACTGTTATTTGTCATGCCTGTAAAGAAAAAGGGCATTATAAAAATCAGTGCCGAAATACCAACATTAATGCCCAGAGAAGAGCCTACATGCTAAGGGATAGGAATGTTCATCAAGACCCGAACATAGTTACGGGTATGTTTCTCCTAAACCATCATTTAGCTAGAGTATTATTTGATTTCGGAGCCGATTAAAGCTTCATATCCACATCTCTTGCCTCTATGCTAAATATATCGCCTATTACAATAGATACCTTTTACGATATCGAAATGGCTGACGAAAACCTAGTAAGCACAAATACCATTATCCAGGTTGCACCCTAACCTTGTTAAATCAATCTTTCAAAATCGATCTCATGCCGATTAAACTCGGTAGTTTCGATGTTGTCATCGGTATGGATTGGTTGTCCAAGTATCATGCCAAATTTCTCTGTGACGAGAAAGTCGTTCATATTCCTATTGACGATGAAACTTTGATCATTCGAGGTGACCGAAGTAAGACCCGACTAAATCTCATATCTTGTATAAAAACCGAACGATGCATATCTCGAGGTTGTCAAGTTTTTATGATCCAAGTAACAGAGAAGAAGAAATCAGACGAGGAGAGATTAGAAGATATCCTCGTAGTTAGAGAATTCCCAGATGTTTTTCCTAAAGATCTACATGTCCTCCCTCCCGTTCACCAAGTAGAATTCCAAATCAATATAATTCCCGTAGCATCACCTGTAGCCCGCGCACCTTATAGATTAGCTCCTTCAGAAATGCAGGAACTATCTAATCAACTTCAAGAATTGTCAGATCGAGGTTTTATACGACCAAGTACTTCACCCTGGGGAGCTCCTATCTTATTTGTTAAAAAGAAAGACAGATCTTTTAGAATGTGTATTGATTACCAGAAGTTGAATAAACTTACTGTAAAGAATCGTTACCCATTACCCTGAATCGATGATTTAATCGACCAACTTCAATGTTCAAGTATCTACTCAAAAATCGACCTAAGATCAGGTTATCATCAACTGAGAGTGAGGAATGAAGATATTCCCAAGACTGCTTTCAGAACAAGATACGGACACTATGAATTTCAAGTGATGCCATTTGGTTTAACTAACGCACCTGCTGTATTCATGGATCTCATAAATCTTGTATGCAAACCATACTTGGATAAATTCGTAATAGTGTTTATTGATGATATTCTCATCTACTCTCATAACGAAGAAGAACACACAAATCATCTGAGAATAATCCTAGAATTACTCAGAAAAGAGAAACTATATGCCAAGTTCTCCAAGTGTGATTTCTGGCTCCACATGGTGCAATTTATTAGACATTTAATTGATAGTCAAGGACTTCATGTTGACCCCGCCAAGATTGAATTAGTTAAGAACTGGGCATCTCCCACTACACCCACGGAAGTTCGTCAATTCTTAAGACTCGCCGGCTATTACCGAAGATTCATCCAAGGTTTCTCAAAAATTGCAAAGCCTTTGACTAAATTAACCCAAAAAAATAAGAAGTATATATGGGAAAAAGATCAAGAGACGGCTTTCCAATTGCTAAAACAAAAACTTTGTGAAGCTCCAATCTTAGCATTACCAGAAGGAAATGATGACTTTGTCGTTTACTGTGATGCATCTCTTCAAGGTCTGGGAGCAGTATTAATGCAAAAAGAAAAAGTCATTGCATATGCGTCCCGACAACTCAAGCCTCACGAAGAAAACTACACCACTCATGATCTTGAATTAGGAGCAGTCGTATTCGCTCTTAAAATCTAGAGACACTAATCTTATACGTGTACATAAGTGTACATTTTTTTCACTGATCACAAAAGCCTTCAACATATTCTTTATCAAAAAGAATTAAACATGAGGCAACGCCGTTGGTTAGAATTGCTTGCAGATTACGATTGTGAGATCCGCTACCATCCTGGAAAAGCAAATGTCGTAGCAGATGCCTTAAGCCGAAAGGAACCACTCCGAATCAGATCATTAATCATGACCATTCATCCAAAATTACCAACTCAAATCCTCGAAGCTCAAACCAAAGACAAATCAAACAGAAGAAAAACATCAATAGCCGAAAACCTACGAAGAAATGAAAAAACATTTGAAAATTCGTCCCATGGAACTCGTTGTTCAAAAAGTCGAAGTTGTGTTCTACCACTTTTCGTTGGTTGAGAGAACATAATCATGCAATGATTCTCATAAATCGAAGTATTCCATTCACCCATGTTCCTGACAAAAAATACAGGGATCTAAAGAAACGTCTATTGGTTTCCTAACATGACTGGCAATCATCGCTATGGCAAATGTTTGACATGTTTCTAAGATAATGCAGAATCCTCAGAATCCATTTGGCTTACTTGTACATTAACCAGAGAATCCTATTGGAAATAGGAAAAATAACAAATGGACTTCGTATACCAAACTTCCTCAAAACATCAAACAGACATGACACAATTTGGGTCATTGTCGATCGCCTTACAAAATCCGCACATTTCATACCTACCCGAGAGACAGATAATATGGAAACCCTTACCAGGTTGTACATCAAGGAAATAGTCTCCCAGCATGGTGTGCCAATATCTATCATCTCGGATCGTGATAGTCATTTCACATCCAGATTCTGGCAATCACTACAAAATGCTTTGGGTACTCAATAAGACATGAGTATGGCATATCATCCTGAAACCGATGGACAAAGTGAAAGAACCATTTAAACACTTAAAGACATGCTTCGAGCCTGTGTCATAGAATTTGGAAAAGGATGGAAAAGGGACTTACCATTGGTTGAATTCTCTTACAATAATAATTATCATGCCAGTATTAAGGCAACACCATTTGAAGCACTCTATGGTCGAAAGTGCAGATCACCTGTTTGCTGGGCCGAAGTTGGAGATGTTCAACTCACGGGGACCAGAAATAATTCATGAAACTATTGAAAAGATATTGCAAATTCGGCAATGCTTGCAGGCTGCAAGAGATCGACAAAGAAGTTATGTCAATGTCAGGCGAAAGCCTTTAGAATTTCAAGTTGGAGATCGTGTTATGTTAAAAGTTGTCGCCTCAGAAAAGGTGTAATCATTTCTGGAAAGCGAGGAAAGTCTTAATCCCCGTTATAATTAGACCATTTAAAGATTTCTTAAAAAAGTCGGTCCAGTGGCATACAAACTAGAGCTTCTTGAAGAGCTCAGGAATGTCCACAATACTTTCTACGTTTCTAATATAAAGAAATGCTTATCTGACGAATCCCTTGTCATTCCAATGAAAAAGTTTCAGCTTTATGACAAACTTAATTTTGTAGAAGAACCAGTGGAAGTTATAGATCGATAAATTAAGCAACTAAGACAAAGTCGTATTCCTATAGTCAAAGTACGATGGAACTCTAAAAGAGGACTAGAATTTACGGGGACCGAATATGAAATTCGGTGCCAAATATCCTCATCTATTTTCCATCATCTCTTCATATATTCTCAATTAAAATAACGATATGAGAAGCTTCTGTAAAGATGGGTACTATAACAACCCATAATTTTTATCAATGTAAATATCCATCTATTAAATTAGATACACTGTAATATCCATCTATTATATATATACAACCTTTTTACACGGATTTTTTTGCTTTATCTCATTATGCAACGTAACTTGCATCTCTAAAGTAAACGAGCTCACGCAACCTCTACCAATGCCATCTCTATCTATGTTTACATCATGTAAACATCAATATGTCAAGTCTATATCTTAATATCATTTCACCAAGTACATTATCCATTTAACGTACTTTTCAAAACGTTATTTTAAAACAAGCATTAAACGTTAACGTTTATATCAAAACCCTAATTATATGTAATGTATACATATAAAATGAAAGTACAAGCCTTTAAAGCATGTGTACAAGTATCAATGCACCACATTTGAATATCTTTTCCCTCCTAAATCAAGTTACAACTTTCTAAAGCTCAATGTATAAGTCAATAATACAAGAAAGTCAAACTGGGTCATTTTACCTCTTAAATCACTTTGGTTTCTTACTACCACTTTAGTACAAGGTATAAGCACTTAATTCATGACTTTTAAACCTTAAACCTAAACCCTAATTCATCCTAAACCTTAATCTAAAACCTTAAACCCTAAAAACAAAACCCTAAACCCTAATTTCACTTTCAATCAAAAACTAAACGCTAAACCTAAAACTAAGCCCTAAATCTTAATCCTAAGCCCTAATCCCGGTTCTAACACTAATCTTAAACCTTAATCTACCCTTAATCCTAACCCTAATCCAGATTTTAAAACCCTAAACCCTAACCCCGAAATAACAAACCATACACCCCAATTTATGTCATTTTTCCCCATTTTTAAACCAAGCAGACCAACCAAGCACTACTATGGACTCACCAAGCGAGCCACCTACGTGAGTTTACGTCTGACATTGAAGACAGTCATGGACCCAGTGACGCTATGCACAAACCCCTCCCAGCCACTCAAAGTCGGAAAGACTTTGTTTCAAAACTCACGGAGATACACTCATTTCTATTGACTTTCTCACTCCGAGTTAGTTGATATTGAAAAGGTGGCACTCAGCTCCAGCCTCCGATCACTAAAATTAAAAGTGCACAATTGAGTCTAGAGCCAAAAGAGATCATCCATTAATCTCATTAGGACACTTGTCATAATTTAGCTTGTTATCTCACACAATGTGAATATCAAGTAATATCATTAGAGTCCTACGCAAGATCCTTGTGATTTTGCCAGAACATCAGAGTGAATTCATTCACAATGAAGATGGAAATCCTGCTTGAGCCAACATCAAACAAGCTCATGGTAGGTAACTTGTGCGATTCTTTATGAATCAAACTTGTGACAACTGGAAAGAAACGATGGTGCGATTCTATAAGAATCAAACTTGTTCCAGGATATGGATTGACGATTGATGATGAATTTTTGAAATGATTAACACTCTCGATGTGTCACAAAACCACTTTAGCAAGTGACACGTTGATTGATTTTCAAATCAATTTTCTATATCAATCGGTGAGATAGTAACTCACTGGTTCACTCTTATCGTGCTGTCTGCTTTGAGACGTTCCGATAATGAGAACATGCTGAGTACGATGAATCTAATACTTATGTGTTAGAAAGATTCAATACTACAGCTGGAAATCCTGTCAAGAAGATTCTTCTTAAATTGAATCTATCTGATCACAGGTCGATCCTCACGGATTTGAAGGTTACTCCAACCAAACCTGGGCGAATGACAAAGCCATATTCGTCCCCCCTCTTTATTGCTAACTGTTTTAATGCAGGATACTTAAAGATGGTGGTGAAGGTACCTGATTCCAGCTGGCTCACAAGATTCATAACCACATGCTCATACCCGACCGACAAAACATAAAGACATCATGAAAGCTCAAGTACATGTTTCAAGACTTCCGCTACTCTGATACCGTACGTCTTTCTTGAAGTGACGAAGTATTAAAGTCAAAGAATTTCAAAGAAGTTTCCGTCACTCTGATACCGAACCTCTTTCTCGAAGTGACGAAGTGTTAAAGTTAAAGAATTTCAAGAAATATGCAACATTAAAGCTTTTCAAGTCAACAAATCAAGGTAGGTATGAGCATGTCGGTCCAGAAGTCACAAGATCACAAGATGACAAAGTCACAAGATGGCAAAACGAGATTATGCTTGGTTGATGATCTCACAGTGCTCAAGATCATATCTCCACTTACAAGTAAAGATAAAGGAACAAGCTCGAGCCTAAAGTCAAAGATTACTACAACATATTCACAAGGGAAAAATCAAAAAATGAAGTTTACGAGCTAAAGACTAAAGATGTAGCATAGTATGCTAGGTTTAAAGTATTGTAAATTGGAGTGACCTCCCTTAGGGGGAGATTGTTAGAACAAGAAAAGTATCGCTCACTTCCAATATATACTAGTCTTAGCCCGTAGGTTAACATATGATAAGCTTAGTAAGCTAATATGGCCCAAGGACCATAGAAGCCTTAGTAAAGCCCATGGCCGGCCTTGTATGTAGCATATATACGCTCTCCATGCCTTGGAGATGGTGGTTGGTTGTTTCATTTCTCATTTCACACACATAATATTATTATCATCTATTCCATATTACTTTCTCTCTTAAGAAATCTCTCTCTAGTTCTTGTATAATATCAAAGATTACTATAAGGCCGAAAATGGCGGGAAGGCTCAAAACAGGGCAAAACCTACTCCTCCAATGGTGCGTATGCTTTCAATGCATGCCCTCGCCATCTCTGACACACGCCTAGGCCACTTGGCACAATCAAGCTCTCCTATTGGACGAAATGGCTAGTCAAAGAGATAAGGACAAAGTTGAAAGGCGATTTAATGGTGATTGGCTATGATTAGAGCCTTCCATAAACAAAAAATGGAATGATTGGAAGCATTGAAGCCCTTAGTTGTCTTTCCTCACAAAGAGCACTTCACAAACCCTATAAATAGGGAAGATGATTTCACAGTTAGGATGCCTAGTTTTTAGCCTAGCTTATTGCATATTTACAGCTTATTCTTATGTCTTATGTCTTTTGAATATTGTCATTCTACTTTTCAAGCTTTGTACCATCAAGGATTGATCAAAAGAAGTGAGTTCTCATTTTATTTTCATAACTATTTACTGTTTAGCTTATTGAAGTGCTTATTGTCCCCTTTGTATGTTTACTAATGTTGCTATTTACTTATTTGAGTTTTGTTATGGCTTAGAGTTCCTTGTTCTTGTTATTCATCAAATCTGTCCTAAAAAGCCTTTAAACTACTTATTCTTATTGCTTATTATTAAGTGCTTATCTCTGCATTCTTATTGCTTATTAAGCCTTAATATAGTTAGTTTATCATCTGTTTTTGGAAATCTTGGTTTAAAGCAGTTAAAATCAAGGTTATTATGAAATAAGTGTTTTTAAAGGAGTGTTTGGGACAAGAGTCAAAATGGGTCAAAAGAGTGTTAAAACTGTTTTGGGTCATAAATCCAACTTTGTCAATCTCTTTTAGACTATTTTAATTAGTTTTTACAAGTTGTTCAAGTTTAAATCTAAATTTTAAGTGTTTTCTACAAGTGTCTTAAATCTGTGGTTCTCAAACTAATTGCATCAGCTTGATTAATTAGATCTTGATTAGTGGTCTTTAGTTGTTGTTTTCATGCTTGTTATGTTCCTTATATGAAGTATAATGAGTTCAATACAAATATGCAATTGCCATTTGAGTTTTTAGTCTAAATCTGTCATAGTGTCTTAGTTGTCAAAAGTTTCAAAAGCCCTTTTTCAAGCTCAAATTTGAGTTAGCAAGAGCTTGTTTAAGGGTCTGCTATTGATAATACAAGCTCTTTAGACATCTAGCTTTATCTGTTTTTCCTTTTTGAGTTTTTAAATCAGCTTATGCTAGCTTTAAATCAAGTCTGCAAATAGCCATTTAGAGTTTTAAAAACCTCAAAAAATTCTAAGTCTTTAAATCTGCTTATTAGCTTTTCTTGTAGTTCAGCTTAATGTTATTGCTTAATTTCTGTTGAGGATTGCTTATTAGGTTAGGTTTAAAGTCCTAGTAGCTTATTTAGTCTAGGTTTGAGCTTATTCAAGCTCAGAAGCCAAGTCAGTTAAGGAAACAAGCCTTAAACCCTTTTTAAGAATTCTGTCATGTTTAAATGCTTATTTTCTGGCTTATTTTTAAGTTTGTCAAAAAGTTGTTTTACAAAAGCTTCTTATTTTGGTTTTAAATTTTAGCTTATTAAAAAAAAGAAATAAAAAAAATGTTTTATAAAAAGGTAAGGCCACAGGTTTCGAACCTGTAACCTCACCCTTCATACACACACGCTCTAACATACACACCCTTAACCATCTGCGCCCTTGGGACTTTTTCGTTAAGTCTCCTACTTACTTTTTTTTATCACCTTTTTACCTTTTAAGCTACCAGCTCTTTTGGGCTTATTTCTAGCTTATTTATAAGCAGTTTTCCAGAGTTCTTATTTTTCTTGCAATCTTCATAGCTTAAAGTATTTTTCTGCATTTTTCTAGAATTTTAATAATTAGTTTACTATTTTTTATATTTTATTTAGATTAAAATGTTTTTAATTCATAATAAATAAAACAAAAGTCAAAAAAATATAATTCTTTTTATTCTAAAATTTTCTTTTATCATTTAGGACTTTTAAAAATTAAATTTGCTTTTCTAGGGGTAAAATTCGAAGTTTTAAGTTTTTAAGTCGCGTTTTAAATTCCCGTTAACGTTTTTTTGTGTTTAATTTGTATTTGCTTTAATTGTCTCCCGCCTTGGGGGGGGACTTTTTTCGTTAGTATCCGTAATTACTTTTCTTTTTATCACCTTTTTACCTGTTAAGTACCAGGCTCTTTTGGGCTTAATTTCTTGCTTATTTATTAAGTAGTTTTTCAGAGTTCTTTATGTTTTTCTGCAATCTTCTTAGCTTAAAGTATTTTCCAAATTTCCAGAATTTTTAGTATTAGTTTTATATTTTTAATCATTTTTCTTAATTAAAATTGTATTTAATTCATAATAAATTAAATAAAAATCAAAAAAATATAACTCTTTTTTTTTAAATTTTCTTTTATCATTTAGGACTTGTTAAAATTAAATTTGCTTTTTAGGGTTTAAAAATTTGATAGTTTTAGGTTTTGAAGTCGCGTTTTGATTACCCGTTAACATGTTTTTTGGTGTTTAATTCGTTTTAGCTATAATTGTGCTTGGTTTTTTATCTGTTTTTGCTTTATATTTGTACGAATTTAGAATCCAAACCAAAAATTTAATCAAATCAAAATCTCGATCAAAAGACAACACGAAGTTCAATTCAGCCTGCAGGAACAAAAAGACCGGGGAGGTGGAGGGAAAGACTAGAAGGGGGTTCTTTCGAAGTGATACTTCCGGAATTTGTATTTTTATTCTGTGAGTTGGTTTTTTCGTTGTTAAAATAGCGATTTTCCGGTTCAACTTATATTTGATACATATATTCATTGTCCTCGATCAATTTTTGGCGTGTTTGCCCGGGGAGGCTGGGATTGTGGTTACGAAATTTCATGTACTCGTTTGGATGATGTTTTTATGAAGATCCTTCCTCAGAAGTCTATTTCTTGTTTTTGTGATATTTTTCGTATATAAAGTATAATAATAACAAAAAATTATAATGTAATCAAATACTTCCAAAAACAATACAAAATAATAAAAAAAACAGTCGAAACATGTTCGTCAATTGTTACATTGGTCACCTTAGTTTAAACAAATAGAAGAGAGGCTATAAGTAGGGTTGATCCAACTGAACTATCGACCGAAAGGAGAATTTTAAAATTGCTTCGCCGCTTACCTGCTCACCTCGTTCTTTGTGCGTTTCTTATAGAGAGCTACCGTGTGCAATTTGACTTCGTTAACAAAATATTTGTGTTTGATTTTAATTAAAAAAATATTCTCAAAAATATTCTTCTTTATCTCCCAATGGTTTAATTCTCATGGAATCATCCGACCAATTCATCTGTTTCTTCTGTGGAAGTCTGAGTGATGAATATGGATGTCCATGTTCTACTTGTGAGTTATGTGGGAACGACGCTCATTATGGTTACGATTGTCCATCACAAGTTCCGTTTGTTTACAATCAGGACCCGTGTTTCAATCAAAACCTTGATAATTTTCCACAAACTTCACCAAGTTTTCCACAACAATATCTTTGTTGTGAAGACTGCGGGGGTCCTCATGCGACTTTTGAATGTCAACCGATGAATCAAAATTTCTATGAGCCCAATTTTTGCTATAATTCTAATTCTTCCGGTTTTGACCAATTCCAACCCCCGCAGTATCCCGTCATTCATCAACCTCGTCAGGAAATGAGTACGGAAATGTTGCTTGCTAAAGAGAAATTAACAAAAGCTATACGAACCTATTTGAAAAATAATAATCAACCTCCTGAAGAAAAGAGTATTGCAGTATTGCTAGCTGAGAATAGTATTCTTACAGTTATGCAAACTTTGGAAGAAAAGCATAATGATACAGAAAGTATGCAAGAATTGCTGCTTTAACTCTCTAAAGATTTACAAACTCTTGGTAATACTTCGAATCAACTAAAGCAGGAAGAGCAGGCAGCTAAAATTTGTACTCCATATTGGAAGTGTCCTATTTTCGATAATGATGATGACGAGGAGTATACTATTCAAGTGAGTGAATAATATAAGAATTCCCCTGTTGCAATCACACCCGACTTTTCGATTACGAACTCTCTCATAATGGAGGATGAGCATCTACATAATGAAAAATAAGAAAAATATGTGTGCAAGAAAGAAAATGGTAAAAACGGGGAGTGTTTAAAAAACTAGTAATTTGTTAATCCTTTTTAATTTTACACTTTGCTACTTTTCAAGGTATTTAATTTAAGGGGGTTGAAATTTTTGGTTTTCTAATCATGGATTTATTTCATTGCGTGAGGACACAGCAATATTTTAGTATGAGGGGATTTGGTATGTGCTTAAATACACATACCTTTTTCTCAATAAAACGAGCTTAAATAACCAAAAACGAACATAAAATGCCAAATATATGCTTGTTTTGCGTTGTGTACTGTGCATGTATCGGATATCAACAAAAATACAAAAACAAGGCAAAAACCAGACAAAACCGAGCATGAGATTGAAAAGAAAAGCCAGAGCCGAGGACATTTTGCAAACCGGCCCAAATAATAATAAAAAGAATCGGCCCAAGAAAGAAGCCAAAATAAAGGACTTAACGACTGTTAGTCTCCACACCAGAAACATATCACATCGTTAGTCCTCAAGCCATGATATCGTTAGTCCCTACACTAATGCCCGTTACCCGCTTCATCTTCATTTAAAAGTATAATAAAATATGAGCAAAAAAATGGCGCATTGAATGGTCAAGGTCAAAGCAATTAATGTGCAGAATCAAATTAAATGGTAAATGTCAAAGCAATAAATGGGTGGTTTTAATGTTGATTGGTGACAATTATAGTTTTCCATAAGTAATTTTGGAAGGATTGAAGAAGATTGGTTGTCTTACCTCACATAGTGCACAAGACTCCCCTATAAATAGGGGAGGATCTCATTCAAAGAAAATCATCTAGGAGTAGTGTAGCTCTGTTTTAAATTATTTACAGTTTTTAAGGCTTTTTCTTATTTTACTTTTCCTTTAATTTACTTTTTTGTAAGCAAATACTCAACTCAAGTTTTGGATTCCTTTTGATTTGTATCGAAGATTGGTTCGATTGATGTCCGGTATGTTATTGATGGTTCGAACGATTTAAAGAGTTTTTCCAGGTTTATCATTGATATCGATTGCTCTTATTTTTTATTTATCATTCTTGTTTCTTTTCTTTTCTTTTGTTACTCGTTGAATAGATACATTTTCGATTAGATAGGTAGTAATAGAAGCAGACGTGTGGATGGTTTGAATTCATTTTTCTTATCTCATCTTTATTTTATTTTTCTTGTTTCATTCGATGGATAGCAGCAGACATGTATGACTTTTTTGATATCTTATCTTTTCACTTTTCTTTGTTTTCTTTCCTTTTAAAAATTGGTAGAGTAGTAGTAGACTATTTTTAGTGAGGAGTAGTAATAGAATAATTGAGATTTTTCTTCATTTCAGTTTAGTAACAATAGTAGGGATCTGTTCTCATTTTTTTTTTCGTTTCTTAATTTTGTATTTTTTTTTCATTTCAAAAATATTGTAATAGATTTAGTTTTCGTTGTAATCATTTGAACGAGTTGAAGATTCGAAAGGTTTTGTTTTATCGATCCATGTTTCTGTATTAATTTTGGTGTTATTGATTTGAACGAGTTGAAGAAAATTTCCCAAGTTGGTTTGATTTGTTAATCGGCTTAGTAGCATTATTTACGTTTGGAGATTATGGCGTTATGGATTGGGTCTTATCTCATCTCGTTATTTTTGCACGCTTCCTCATATTTGGTATCTCTACTCTTTTAGCCTCTTTATTTTTAGCATGATAGTTGTAATTGCCATGTTTTTTTTGTGATTATTATTAGGGTTAAAATTTGATTTAGTTGCTTAATTTGTCGCGTTTCTTTAATTCCGTTAACGTTTTTAATTTAGAATCGTAAATGCCTTAATTGTTAAATTGCCTTTTTTATGTTTTTATATTATGTCAGTAGATATAGAAACAAATCAAAAATCCAAAAAAAAAACAACAAAAGAAACCGTGATGTCAATTGTTAAATTGGCTCACCTTTAGTTTAACAGACTATAAGAGAGGTATAAGGAAGGATGATCCAACGAACTTCAACCCGAAAGGAGAAGGTTTTAAAAATGCTTCGCGCTTACCCGCTCTTCCGCTTCTTTGTGCGTTTTTCTAGAGAGATACTGTGTGCAATTTGACTTTCGGTTTCCAAAAATATTGTGTTTGATTTTAATTAAAAAAAATCTCAAAAATATTCTTCTTTATCTCCCAATGGTTTAATTCTCATGGAATCATCCGACTAATTCATCAGTTTCTTCTGTGGAAGTCTGAGTGATGAATATGGATATCCATGTTCTACTTGTGAGTTATGTGGGAACGACCTCATTATGGTTACGATTATCCATCACAAGTTCCGTTTGTTTACAATCAGGACCCGTGTTTCAATCAAAACCTTGATAATTTTCCACAAACTTCACCAAGTTTTCCACATCAATATCTTTGCTGTGAAGACTACAGGGGTCCTCATGCGACTTTTGAATGTCATACGATGAATCAAAATTTCTATGAGCCTAATTTTTGCTATAATTCTAATTCTTCTGGTTTTGACCAATTCCAACCCCCGTAGTATCCCGTCATTCATCAACCTCGTCGGGAAATGAGTACGGAAATGTTGCTTGCTAAAGAGAAATTAACAAAAGCTATACGAACCTGTTTGAAAACTAATAATCAACCTCCTGAAGAAAAGAGTATTGTAGTATTGCTAGCTGAGAAGAGTATTCTTACAGTTACGCAAACTTTGGAAGAAAAGTATAATGATACAGAAAGTATGCAAGAATTGCCATTTCAACTCTCTAAAGATTTACAAACTCTTGGTAATACTTCGAATCAACTAAAGCAGGAAGAGCAGGCAGCTAAAATTTGTACTTTATATCGGAAGTGTCCTATTTTCTTTAATGATGATGACGAGGAGTATACTATTTAAGTGAGGGAATATTATAATAATTCCCCTGTTGCAATCACACCTGATTTTCCGATTACAAACTCTATCATAATGGAGGATGAGCCTCTTGACACTATTCCGGAAATGGAATCGGACGAAGAAAATGAGTCTAGTGTTGAGGACCTTTACCTAACCCCAAGTGTGTCTGGGGATTTATCTGATATTGAAAGTGAGTGTGATGTTCTCGTTTTGATGATTTTACAATTTTTTCTAATCCTCTCTTTGATTCTTACGGCAATTTTACCTCTAGTGATGACGAGTCATCTTCTGAGGAAGATGTTCTGGTAGAAATTTTTAAAATTTACTTGAACCCTCTTCTCGAATTTGATGAAGAAATCTTTTCTAGTGAGATTAATCCGCTTTATAATGAGGTGTTAGAAGATCTCGATTCAATTCCACCGGAAAATGAAAATGACCACTATAATGCTGAATCTGATTTAATAGAATCATTGCTTAATAAAGATACCGTGATAATATCCCCCAAGATTGATTTCCTTCTTGAGGAGTTCGCCGGTGAGCTCGCTCTTATCAATCCAATTCCACCGGGAATTGCTGAAACCAACTTTGATCCGAAGGAAGATATACGTCTTATTAAGAAATTATTATATGATAATTCATCTCCTCGACCTCCGGAAGAACTTAATTCTGAAATTTCTGATGCCATAATCAAATCTTTCTTCTCATCTCCTATCCCCGTTAAGGATAGTGACTCTCTTATGGAGGAGATCAATATATTTCTTGCTGCGGATGACTCGATACCACCAGGTATTGATAGTGACTGCTATGACTCTGAAGAGGATAATCTTTTTCTTGAATATGAGCCCGATCCGGGCGAGTTGACTAGAGTTGTTGTGGAATATATTTTTGGAGAACCTAGAGTTCATATGCCTAATTTTTTACCCACCCATCCTACCCTTTGTCAGGATCTGGACTTCACTCTTTCTACTGATTTTAGCGGATCCGATCTTGTAGTTTCTTTTCCTTTCAGAAATAGAAACAAGACTTTCAATCCGGGAATATCTATTGAAGTTCAATCCAAGAGTTTTCTATCACTAAATAAATGTTCTATCTCATTCATCAATGATCCTCTTTCTCCAGTTCTCAAAACTTTGCTTCCATTTTCATCCAAAATTGAGGACAAAGTTTTCAATCCTAGATTTCTTGTTTCAAAAGAGGAGAAATCTCCTCATCTCTGATCTCATCGGGGCTTTAAAGCTTTCAAGATCATTAATAATTTCCTTAATGAAAGCCCGATGATGATCTATGGTGGGGACATGCCAATCTTGGATGTTCCTTATCTCTATTTTTATCCTCCTTGACCAAATCAAGTATGGGAGATCGAGTTAGGCTCAAGACTCTGTTAACAAAAATAAGCGCTTCTCGGGAGGCAACATGTGTTTCTGTCTTCTTTCTATTTTCTAATAAGTGTGACGTGAGGGGGATCGCCTCTTCGAATCTCGTGTTTTTGTTGTCTGTGATGATTGGCAGGATTCCCTAGATTATGAAGACTCTCGTACTCGTGGTTTTGTCCAACGCTCACTCAGTCTTCATCCCTTTGCATGCTTATTTTAGAAATCCTATATCCTTGATCTTATTGACTAACGTTTAATCTTTAGCATAATTAATAAACGGCTTTAGATATACGTGAGATTCCCTTTTATATTAAGAATATACTTTGAAATTAGTATGAGGGCGTTGGCAACCCTCACACATTGAGGACAATGTATCGTTCTAGTATGAAGGGGGAATCTATCGATTTTATCCCACTTGCATTTGTCTATGTCTTTCACGTAACCCCGTTTTACCAAGAAAATACAAAAAAAATATGTGATTTTATGTCAAAAATTTAAAAATTTTGCAAAAATAAAATAAGTGTTTATCACAAATGTTGACTTTCCGCTGGTGAGAATAAGAATAATTTTTGACTTGACCAAGCATGTTGAGCTCTAGCTTACTCCCTTAACCTTTATAAATGTATAAGCTTTTGATAGTCTTTTATACAAGAAGCTTTAAAATACGAATTCTAGCTCAAAAGGCCAAGATTTTGCAAGTTTCCATAAATGACTTCAAATATGCAGAGCTTAATTTTATTTGGCTAAGCTTTCGCAGATCTTTTTATTAAAGATTTTAAATTTGCGAAGAACGAAAAATGATAGAGTTAGATATAAGTTGGAATGCTAAGCAAGGATTAGTTGGAAATCTTAAAAGCTCATAAGTGTAATTTGTGGCTTTTTCTCCCAGTATCTCCTAAGACAAGTTAGAGTTTTACCACTCTTAAAAGTCCATTAAGATCAACGTTTTCAGAGTAAAAAGCTTTATCGATATATTGATAAATAAGAGTTTTTGATCAAAATATGTTTTTATTTTCTAAAAATATATTTTCCCGGTATACTGTGTAAATATGAAATGTTGCAAAAAAATGAAAAAAAAATGATGAAAAAAAATGAAAAAATGATAAAACAATAAAATGAAAAGAATGTGAAAAATATAATAATGTTGCTAGTATATGTTGCTTAACAAATAAAGGGAAAATAACTTTTTCTAAAATTTAAACATTCTTTTGAACTTAAACTTGTTAATCCCTACAAAATTTTGAAACCGAACGTTTGTTAATTCTGATCAGTATTCTTTGTGGGGTGTCAAAAGCCTGGGCACTTAACCGATGTGGTCGGGAGGTTCCGAGAAGAAAGTCAATCTAAAGGAATTAACTTACCTACAATGTCTTGAGTTTGGAGGAATTAGCTTGCTTTGAGTTATAAACTTACTAAGTTTTACGGAAAGTTTTTAGTAAATGGTTCAAAAGTCAGAGAGTCTCGACAAATTATTCTCTATGGGGTGTCAAAAGCCCGGTTACTTAGTCGACGAGATTGGGATGTGCCGAGAAGAAATGTTTCTACATGGGAAAATCTCACCTTTGAATTCATATAACTAAAAGTGGAACGTGAAACTTGAAAAGGTTATAACTATCTAAAAACGTGGGTTGGATGGTCAAAATTCGAACTGAGCACACACACCTTAATGTATAATATCTGTCGGGAGAAAATGTTTTACACAAATTACAAATATGAGTAGCGTTAGCATCCCAACTTGTAATTAATAATGATTTCGTTTTTAAGCTTAGTTTAGGAATAAGTGAAAAATCAAGGACGATGAATTTAAACTGCTTATTATTAAGTGCTTATCTCTGCATTCTTATTGCTTATTAAGCCTTAATATAGTTAGTTTATCATCCGTTTTTGGAAATCTTGGTTTAAAGCAGTTAAAATCAAGGTTATAATAAAATAAGTGTTTTAAAGGAGTGTTTGGGACAAGAGTCAAAATGGGTCAAAAGAGTGTTAAAACTGTTTTGGGTCATAAATCCAACTTTGTCAATCTCTTTTAGACTATTTTAATTAGTTTTTACAAGTTGTTTAAGTTTAAATCTAAATTTTAAGTGTTTTCTACAAGTGTCTTTAATTTGTGGTTCTCAAACTAATTGCATCAGCTTGATTAATTAGATCTTGATTATTGGCCTTTAGTTGTTGTTTTCATGCTTGTTATGTTCCTTATATGAAGTATAATGAGTTCAATACAAATATGCAATTGCCATTTTATAAAATGACAAAAACAAGCAAAAACCAGACAAAACTAAGCATGAGAATTGAAAGAGCGTGGAAAACCGAACCAAAAGCGTATGCATCGTAGTGGGCCAACCAAATCCAATAATGGGGCCAAGTCAGTCCATTAGCATCTATAATTAAGCCTTTTATATCAGAAAATAAAGCCAACAAAAAAGGCCCAACCAAATAAACAAAACCGCCCAAGGCAACAATCTTTTAACCCATAACCCTGTACCATCAATTACACTAGAGGTCCCTTGGATTTTACACCGTTAGACAGGTCGGACTAACACCAGCAGCCCTAAAACTTAACCACTAATATCCCTTTACCCCCTTAACTAAATAACTCCCTAAACACATCGTATTACCTTTGAAATATTATTAAATAAATCGAATAAAACGGGAAGGCAAACCCAAGCAAAGATCGAACCGCCTCTTGTTCCGCAGCCCCCTTTCTCGCACCCCTCATCATACCCGCACACCTCAGTGCCACCATGGCCACTCTCAAAGCGAGTTTTGAATGATGGAACTTTAAGGCTTAATGTTGATTGAGAGAGAATTGATTGAAGCTTATCAAAAGTAATTTTGGGATGATGGGAAGAAAATTAAGTCTTAGGCAGATCCACCTCACAATGATAAAGCACAAGCGTCCCCCTAGACAAGGGAGACAAAATCAACACATGGAATTATATAGAGGTTTAGGAGTAGTGTAGCTTTTAATTCACCAGCTTATTTTAAAGCTTTTGTCGTTAAATATTGATTATTTACTTTCCAAGCATTGTTACTTCCAAGCTATTCAATCAAAAGTGAGTTTCATTTTCAGTTTTTAGCTTATTACTGTTTGCTTATTGGAGTTGCTTATTTCAGCTTATTAACTGCTTATGATTGCTTATTTTTTTCTTTTGGAAGCTTTTCATATTAATGTTTTGGTTTTTAGTTCCTTTGATTGATTTTAATGTGCAAATGCTTGCCTAAGGTAAAAAAAACTGCTTATTGCTTATGCTTATTGATTTAGTGCTTATTTCTGAATATTTGTTGCTTAAATGTCCTTAAGACACCTAATTGCTTAATCTGTCTTTAGAATTTCAGGCTTAGTTTAAGTTGATTTAGCTTAAAAATTAGATTTCAGATTTTAAAGGGGTGTTTGGGACAGAATAACAAAAAGCAGCATTAACCAATGTTATTACTGCGTTGACCTCACTATGGTCTTTAAAGCCAATTTGATAAGGCAATTTTAAGGCGTTTTTAATCAGTTTTTCTTAAGTTCTAAAGTTGATAATTCCTTTGTAAGGACTTAAGTAAATTGTGTTTGAATATATATGGATTTAAGAATTTTCCAAACTGCTTAAATCTAATTTTTGTTTAAAAGCTGTTTTTAGGACTTGTTTAATACCTTATTTTGGTCATGAATGCAATAGAATATATCATGTTAAGTCTGCATTTGTTCATTTTGTTTTAAGTCTCAATCTGTCAAGTATAAGTCTCAGTTTTTAAAAAGGTTAAAATCCATTTTTCAATCTAAATTCTAGGTTTGTTTAAGTTTAATTTAATCGAGTTTTATAAATAAAATCTTGTGAAATATGAGCCTGTTTAGCGTTTCATGGTTTCTAAACATATTTTTAGATAGTTCTTTTATAGGGCTTAAGTTAGCTTGTTTGTCCTTTAGAAAAACCAAAAAAAAAAGTTAGCATATACTGACTTATCTGTCAGTTTTCAATGGTCCTTTTCTAGCTTATTAATAATCCTAAGTGTTTGATTTTTGCATAATCTTATAGCTTATAGTAGTAACTTCATCTGTTTTAGAGTTTTAAGGATTAACTTATTGGTTTAGTAGCTTTATATCTAGCTTAAAAATACCCTTTAGGTCTGTTTGGTTAGCAGTTTAGCCAAGAGCTTATTTGAATTTTAAGCTTTCTAGCTTATCAGAAATGCTTATTTTGGTTTTAGATCTGCTTATTAAGTGTATTTCAAGGGTTTAGAAGCTTATTAGGTTTAAATGCTTATGCTTAATAGAGAGCTTGAGCCAAAGATATTTTTTTGACTTTGTAACCAAAAGCTTTTAAGTTAAGACTGCCCCTTTTCATTTGCTTATTTTTAGGTTATTTCTTAGTTTCACAAAAAGTTCTTTTTTTAAAGTTGCTTATTTCTCTTTCTTTTCAAGTTTTTGTAAAAAGTTTTGAAAAATAAAAAAAAATCAAAAACCAAGGTCTCAGGCTCAAACCCTGGACCTCACCCTTCATACACACACGCTCTAACATACACACCCTTAACCATCTGTGCCCTTGGGACTTTTTCGTTAAGTCTCCCACTTATTTTCCTTTTATCCCTTTTTTACCATTTAGCCTTTCAGCCCTTTTGGGCTTATTTCCAGCTTATTGATATAAGCTGGTTAAGCCATTTATTTGTAGATTCTTATTAGGTTATCAAAAAGTACTTTTCATAAAATTTCAGAATTTTTATAATTATTATTACTATTTTTAATGATTTATTTTGTTAAATACTGTATTTTAATTTCATAATAAAATAAAATAAAAGTAAAAAAAATATAATTCTTTTTTTCAAAATTTTCTTTAATCATTTAGGTCTTTTAAAAATTAAATTTGCTTTTCTAGAGTTAAAATTTGAAGTTTTAGGTTTTTAAGTCGCGTTTTAATTCCCGTTAACGTTTTTTTTGTTTTAATTGTCATTTAGCTTTAAGTGTTGCTCTTATTGTAGTTTTTTTTGCATTATATTCGTAGAAATTAGAATCCAAAATCCAAAACCTTAATCTATTCAAAATCCCGATCACAAACGTCAACACGAAGTTCAATTCACGCCTCGTCAGGAAAAAAACGACCCAGGAAAAGACTAGAAGGGGTCACCTTCGAAACGATAGCTAGGTGTGTTGGGTGGGATGCGCTTCCGGAATTATATTTTATACGTAAGGTGGTTTGTCCCGCTAATTCACCAATAATATATATATATATATACTTTGACAACGATCAGTACAAAAACATTGACACGTAATCGATCGGAAAGATGACCAGCATTTATAAGACTAGATTTTAGTCCCCATAGATCCTTACAAAATCACATTACTAATACTAGGAAAAATTGCCCTTTCCCTTATCATGCGGAGTGGCTTGAATTGATCAATAATGATTCTTACGGATTACATTATTGACAGGAATCCTTAACACAAAGATTCCTACAATAGCATTTTCCTCAAGTTTACTACATGCCAAATGTGAGGGCACTCTCTATAGTTTTTGTTTTGGCAGCATGTATGTAGCCACTCGAGATGCATCTATCTCCACCGTAGATCTCCGATCAGAATGTTTTAGGTTTATGAGGGATGTGAGGTATTAGAGTTGTGCCAAGTAGGGATCCATCCACTTTGGGCAAGCTTTCTAAATTTCAACTCTACCTGACTGGCTTCATTCTTCCGTTAGACATATCTCGCACCACTTTGAAAGATACTCAGACGACTCATTTGTTTTGATAATAGTGCTTCCAGTTTTCTCGGATAGCGATTCCTCTCTTCTTTCTTTGAGCAGGTCAAGTTTAGGCCTCATCTCTTCCTCATTGCTTCTCCTCCTGATCGATCATTGTCGTTTGTGGGCATGCCAATTTATGTTGGGATGACCGCCTCACTTCCGAACGTTAAGCTGTATGGCGTCTCCGCATTGCTGGTTTTGAGCGATGTTCGGTGAGCCCATAAGACGTTAGGTAGTTCATATACCCAGCAGTTTTCCTTTCTCTTTCTCACCCGCCCTAGACGATCATGATTCCTTCCATGAGGGCTCCTGTTTTGCTCTCGCCACCAAGCCATGGCTTGGCGGTGAGTCCCACGTCCGTGTTTATTTGTGTAATATTCAATTTTTGCACCAGTTTTTAAAAGGATCATGGATAAAGTTGGTTCCATTGTACGTGACAATTATTTTTGGCAACCCGAACCTGCAGATGATATTATCCATACGAACGTCTTTACTTCCTTCCTTGTCGTCTTAGCCAGTGCTTTGGCTTCTATCCATTTTGTGAAATAGTCTATGGCTACAATTACGAACTTCACCCCCCTGAGAACTTCCTGAAAGTGGGCTAAAACATTCATCCCCTCTTGAAGAAAGACCAAAGGTCCATGATTGAGTCATTAGAGTTTTTGGGGAGTTTGGGGACCAGGGCATAGGATTTTGGCATGAATCACACTTGCGTAATTCTTCCCTTGCATCCCCTGCCATTGTTGGCCAATAGTATCCTTGCCAGATGGCTTTTGCCACCACCGACATTGCTTTCAAATGCATGCTGCATGCCCCCATATGTATTTCTCGTATGAAGTAGTTGGCTTGTAATAGGCCCACACACCGGAGCATAGGCATTAGGTAAGATTGTTTTAAACAACACTCCTTCTTCCATGACAAACTGACCTATTTTCATTCGCAAGGCTCGCGCCTCATTTTGGTCTTCCGGCCATATCCCTCTCTCCAGGCAGTTGATGATGGGGGTCATCCAGGTTTCCCTTTCTTCTTCCACTATTGGATTAATTTCCTCGATGTCCATTGACGGCGTATCTAATGTTTCAACCAAAATTTCCTTAGTGAGGTGGTTGAATGCTACTGAAGCCAGCTTGCTCAATACGTCTGCCTTTTGGTTCTTGTTTCGTGGTATTATTTTGATTATGAAGTTTTTGAAGCATTTGATGTATTCTTTGGCTTTGGATAGGTGTCGGATCATATTTTCTTTGAAGGCTTCATAGTTGTCGTTGAGTTGGCTGGCCACCAGCTTGGAATCTACATTGACAGATAGGGATTGCACCCCCATTTTCTTGCAATCCTCAGCCCTGCTAGGAGTGCTTCATACTGAGCCTGGTTATTGGTGCTTTCAAAGTTGAGCCTCAAGGTGTATTGTATTCTTCTTTGTTAGGGGATATGAGGATCAGGCCTACACCGGAACCCTTGACACTAGAGGCACCGTTTATGTAGAGCACTGGTAAGCGCTAAAACACACATCATTTATATCCCATAAAACACTATAAAACAGACTAAAAATACTAAAAATATGCTTAATTATATTGCAAATATGTTTGTTTGGTATTTTTATGTCTTAAGTAAAAGGATTGAAAACGGAGCAAAAACGGGAATTATCAGGCTCAATTTGGTCATGTTTAATTATTACTCAAAGCCCAGTGAATCGTGAAAATCCCCCCGACATACCAGTGGAAAGAGCGCGAGAAAACGAGTCTAATGGTGCCCTCGGATCTTAATTGGGTCAGCCCGTAACCTATTTTATGCGCCGGGCCAGTCCATGTTATCTTAAGCTCAAAATAACCTATATATTTAAAGCCCAATTCATGGCCCAAGAACAATATCAAAAGTGATATCAAATTGAGAAACAAATGGGCAGAAGCAACTTACGTGCCCTCTAATTAATTTATATACCATCATGTCATCTCCCACTTTGAAAAGGATGAACGAATAGGAAATGGCCATGTGGCGGAGCATTAATACTCACTTCAATTCTCATTTTAAATTGGAGAAAAAGATCAAAGGGATGAGAATGTGTGCGTACAAATTAAGCCATAAGAATGGCCACACTTCTTTTGATCAATCCTTGATGGTATAAAGCTTGAAAAGTAGAATGACAATATTCAAAAGACATAAGACATAAGAATAAGCTATAAATATGCAATAAGCTAGGCTAAAAACTAGGCATCCTAACTGTGAAATCATCTTCCTTATTTATAGGGTTTGTGAAGTGCTCTTTGTGAGGAAAGACAACTAAGGGCTTCAATGCTTCCAATCATTCCATTTTTTGTTTATGGAAGGCTCTAATCATAGCCAATCACCATTAAATCGCCTTTCAACTTTGTCCTTATCTCTTTGACTAGCCATTTCGTCCAATAGGAGAGCTTGATTGTGCCACGTGGCCTAGGCGTGTGTCAGAGATGGCGAGGGCATGCATTGAAAGCATACGCACCATTGGAGGAGTAGGTTTTGCCCCGTTTTGAGCCTTCCCGCCATTTTCGGCCTTATTTTATTGTTTTTTCAAAATTAGGGATAAAGGGGATAATGGGGATAACGGGCGTTAGGGTGCAAGGAATGATAGCGTTAGTCCCTAAGGACTAACGGTGTAAAGTTCAGGGACCTATGGTGTAATAGGGTAATGGAGTTATGGTTTGTGGGTTGTTGGGCCTTTTATTGTTTATGGCTTTTGTTTAAAAGTTTAACAGGCAGACTTGGCCCATTAACTTGGGTTGGGTTGGCCCACCAAGATGCATACGTCTTTGTCTTTGGTTTTCCACGCTCTTTCCAATCCCGTGCTTGGTTTTGTCCGGTTTTGATCTTGTTTTTGTCTTTTTGTGAATATCCATTACGTGCACAGTAAATACGTAAAACAAGCATATATTTGGCATTTTATGTCCGTTTTTGGTCATTTAAGCTCGTTTTATTGAGAAAAAGGTATGTGTATTTATTCACATACCAACTACCGAAGATTCATCAAAGGATTTTCGAAGATTGCCAAGTCGATGACCAAGCTTACTCAGAAAGGAGTTAAGTTCGATTAGGGAGACAAGCAGGAAGCCGCCTTCCAGTTATTAAAGCAGAAGTTGTGCAGTGCGCCAATTCTGGCTTTACCTGAGGGAAGCGAAGATTTTGTAGTCTATTGTGATGCGTCGCATAAGGGATTGGGTGTTGTATTAATGCTAAGAGAGAAAGTAATTTCTTATGCATCACGCCAATTAAAAATTCGTGAGAAGAACTATACAACTCATGATTTAGAACTTGGATCGGTAGTGTTTCTCTAAAACTTTAGAGACACTATTTGTACGAAACCAAGTGTACGGTGTTCACGGATCACAAGAGTCTACAACACATTATTAATCAAAAGGAGTTGAATATGAGGCAGCGTCATTGGTTAGAACTGCTTAGTGATTACGACTGTGAGATCCGTTACCACCCGGGGAAAGCGAATGTTGTTGCTGATGCTTTAAGCAGGAAGGAGCGGAGTAAACCATTAAGAGTTCGAGCCTTAGTGATGACTATTGTCTTGGATCTTCCTAAATAAATCCTGAATGCTCAGATTGAAGCACGAAAACCAGAGAACATCAAGAACGAATTACTTGAAAATTCTAAGGATCTGGAGAAATTTAGAATGGAAAAGTTAGAACCTCATGCGGATGGAACTCTATGCTTCAATGGCAGGAGTTGGTTGCCATGTTATGGTGATTTGAGGACCGTGATCATGCACGAGTCCCACAAGTCAAAATACTCTATTCATCCGGGTTCTGACAAAATGTATCAGGACATGAAGAAGCTATATTGGTGGCCCAATATGAAGGCCAACATCTCCACCTATGTTAGCAAATGTCTGACATGTGCTAAAGTCAAAGTCAAACACCAAAGGCCATCAGGATTGTTGGTACAACCCGATATACCTCAATGGAAGTGGGACAATATCACTATGGATTTTGTCACGAAGCTTCCTAAGTCGTCACAAGGCTATGACACTATTTGGGTGATTGTCGACCGACTTACTAAGTCTGCAATCTTTGTACCCATGAGGGAAACTGATCCCATGGAGAAACTGGCAAGAATGTACCTAAAGGAAGTGGTCACGAGGCATGGAATCCCTGTCTTAATCATTTGTGATCGCGACCCGAGGTTCGCATCGAATTTCTGGAGGTCACTTCAGAAGGCTTTGGGTACTAACTTGGATATGAGTACTGCGTACCATCCACAAACTGACAGGCAAAGCGAGAGAACTATTCAAACTATCGAGGATATGCTGCGTGCTTGTGCGATTGACTTCGGAAAGGGTTGGGTTAACCATTTTCCGTTGGTCGAGTTCTCATATAACAACAGCTATCACGCTAGCATCAAGGCTGCACCATTTGAAGCACTTTACGGTCGAAAGTGTCGTTCACCTGTGTGCTGGGCCGAGGTTGGACAAGTGCAACTCACTGGTCCAGAAATAGTTCAAGAAACAACAGAGAAGATCATCCAGATCAAGCAAAGGATGCAAGTCGCCCGTGATAGGCAAAAGAGTTACGCCAATCTAAAGCGTAAGCCGATGGGCTTCCAAGTTGGGGATAAAGTTATGCTTAAAGTTTCGCCTTGGAAAGGGTTCGTACATTTTGGCAAACGGGGGAAGTTGAACCCTAGGTACTGTCACACCCAGCCAAGGCGGAATCGTAAGGCATGATCAATAGGCATCATCACAACACAAGTCGTCAAAATAGAGAAAACTAAAAATGAGATTCAATAAACTTCAAGATCCAAAGCGTGTTATGACAACGCCCAAAACAATAATCCAACATATAATGCATGAAGAACCAAACATGACAAGTTCAAATGAAAATTAAACAGATAAATCATAGACTCCGCATGCAAGCCTATGGTCCTGCTAACTCCACTTCCTAACTCTTCACACGTTTTGCTCACCTGAAAATGATGCAAAAAACATCAACATAATTGTTGGTGAGAGTTACAGGTTTAAGACTCACTTATGACACCGCGATCAACAAACCTCCATCCCACAATATCTCCGCTTAAGACTGACCCACTTGACTAGCTAAGTCTGTTTGGGTCTCACACAAGGTCATGTCATCCTCACATACACATGCCTTACCACAATTCATATCACATAGCAATAGCACATAGCAATCATATTGTTCGACACTTAAAAACACATATCACGGTTCATAATTCAAAAACAGTTTTGCATCATTTTCATCCCAAAATATAAGTAAAAAGTGGGACTGTAAAACTCACCTGATGCAAAGCAAATTCCAATTCCTTCACTTAATCTTGCAAAGAATCTAAACAAAACAATACACACATATGTTACCATCGATTAGGTCACACACCCAAGTCGATGTAACAATCACAACGATGGATACTCTATATCCTATTTGATTCTATCTTCTTATACTATTCGACTGCTAACCTCAAATTACCTCACAAACTTTACTTCTTAACTTTCTGTTTTTTACTTAGTTTTTATAGTCACAAGATGACTCTAAATAAAATACTTAAACACCTAATTGGTTCTTCTCCTCACATCCCATAGCTCCCCAATGAGTTATGAGCTTCTACGATTTTTGGATAAAAATAATAGTGAGTGTAACCATTTTATAAAAATTCAACATCACAAAGTGTTCAGAATTTGACCTGATTCGACTTTCAAAAAGTTTAGCTTGAGCAGACCCATTTAAACACTTAGGAAAATTCTACAAAAATTCTAGAAAACCATAAACATGATGAACTTGCTACAGTAGTAAGCCCATTAATTAAAAAAACGTTTTGATATGGTTTTTGACCTCAACAAAACAAATTAGAATCTCCGATAATCTCAGTTTTGACAACGAATCTTGTTTAATTAATTTAACTAAATTTCATTCACTTTAAAATTATTGATACCTCTTTTGGGTTGGAAAGTAGACTTTCTGTTAGTTAATTTTAGGCTCAAAAAATTAAATAAAAGCTATTGGTATGACCAGATTGGCTCTCGCAAGATGACCTTAAAAATTTCCCAGATTTCTATTCTAAATTTAGCATTTAATTAATCCTAACTTAACTTACCATAACCCTAATTTTATAACCATAAACGATTTTTGATGATCAAAACTCTTAATTACGATTATTTACAATTATCCTAATCCTCTAATGATTGTTACGTTAAATAAAATCAATTGAATTGAAAAAGGATTTAGAAAACATTACCTTAACTCTTGAAAATCAAAACCCTAAAATTTTTTGGGTTTCCCTTTGTTCTTTGTGTTGTTCGACCGGCCAAGGAGAGAGGAGAGGAGAAAAAAAGTGATTTTTGATTAAGTTATGATTTGTATTTATAGGCTTAGGAAAAGATAATTACCAAAAACAAATTGTAATCAAATTGGGATTATTTCCCTTTTTTTTTCCCTTGTTATCTCTAGAAGCTTTAAGCCTATCTCTAATCATAACCACTTTATCAGTTGTTTCTTGCACCAACTCCGGTCTAATTAATTCGCTATCTCCTATCTTAGCCCACAATACCGGCGACCTATACTTCCTTCCATACAACGCCTCAAAAGGAGCACAACGAATGCTTTAATGATAGCTATTGTTATAGGAAAATTCAACCAATGGCAAATGAATATTCCAACTTCCACCAAAATCAATCACACATGCTCTTAGCATATCCTCTAACGTTTGTATTGTACGCTTGCTTTGTCCATCCGTCTAAGGATGATAAGCCGTACTCATATCTAAACGCGTTCCCAACGCTTTTTGCATCGTTTGCCAAAACCTTGACGTAAAACGTCCATCCCTATCAGAAATAATCAATGTTGGTACACCATGTCGTGCAACAATCTCATCGATGTACAACCTTGCTAACTTTTCCATACTATAATCCTCTCTCTTTTCCCTTTGTTGGTCTGTACCATTCAATCCTTCAGCTATCATATTTTCATCATTAAACGCTTCAACTTGAGCTGCCAATATCAGTCCTTTAACTCCGGACTGAATTGTCACAACCATCGATCGGACTCGTCGAGGCTTCACTCTCTCCTTTCTACTTAAAGCATCAGCTACTACATTTGCTTTACTAGGATGGTACTTAATCTCACATTCATAATCACTAAATAGCTCTAACCATCTCCTTTGGCGCATATTCAACTCATTCTGATCGAATATGTATTGAAGTCTCTTATGATCTGTATAGATAACACTCTTTTTTCCATACAAATAATGCCTCCAAATCTTTAGCGCAAACACTACCGCGCCTAACTCTAAGTCGTGAGTAGTGTAGTTCTTCTCATGGATCTTCAGTTATCTTGATGCATAGACGATTACCTTATCCCTTTGCATAAGAACATATCCTAATCCTTGGTTTGACGCATCACAATAAACCACAAAATCTTCTACTCCATCCGATAACGACAATATTGGTGCATTACACAAATTGTCCTTTAACGTTTGAAAAGCTTCCTCCTGCTTCTCACCCCACTCATACTTTTTATTCTTCTGAGTCAATGAAGTAATGGGTTTAGCAATCTTGGAGAAATTCTCAATGAAACGTCTATAATATCAAGCCAATCCCAGAAATGATCTTACTTCAGATGGTGTTGTAGGGGCTTTCTAACTTTTCACCGCCTCAATCTTACTTGGGTCCACGTGAATACCGTCATGATTTACCAGGTGTCCAAGAAAATGTATCTCTTGCAACCAGAGCTCGCACTTGGAGAACTTCGCATACAGCTTCTCCTTCCTTAGCAAATCCAACATCAATCTTAAATGATTTTCATGATCCCCCTTCGTCTTTGAGTATATCAAGATATCATCAATAAACACTATGAAGAACTTATCCATGTACTGTTTGCACACTCGGTTCATTAAGTCCATGAAAACTACGGGTGCATTTGTTAATCCAAATGGCATAACTGTAAACTCAAAATGCCATATCGTGTTCTGAATGCGGTCTTCGAGATATCATCATCCTGCACTCTCAGCTGATGATAACCAGATCGAAGGTCTGTCTTAGAGAAGTAGCGCGCTCCTTGAAGTTGGTCAAACAAATTGTCGATCCTAGGGAGTGGTAACGATTCTTGATGGTCAACTTGTTCAGTTCATGATAGTCTATGCACATGCGAAACGATCCATCCTTCTTCTTGACAAACAAAACTGGCGCTCCCCATGGTGAGTGACTTGGCCAAATAAATCCCTTGTCTTGTAACTCTTGAAGTTGCTTCAACAGTTCTTGCATCTCTGAAGGCGCTAGTCGATATGGCGACTTTGCTACGGACGTCGCTCCAGGAATCAAATCTATACAAAACTCTACTTGTCGTTATGGCGGTAATCCTGACAGGTCATCCGGAAATACGTCCTTGAAATCACGTACGATAGGAATATCGCTTAACGTCGGTTCATTCGCCTTTGTGCTCATTAACGTCTTTGTCTTCCCGACATTACGTTCTCCTTGAACACAGAGTAACTTACCTTATTCTACAGGTATCCGAACTATCTTCTCGTGACACACGATCACAACCTTTTGGTTTGACATCTAATCCATTCCTACTATTACATCAAAACCTCCTTGTCTTAATGGTATCAAGTCTATAGAGAATATAGAATCTCCTAGCTCTAGTCTACAACCACAAAAAATTCTATTAACTTCTTCCTTCTTACCATTAGCTACCTCTATCACATACCCAGGGTTTGCAATTCTAGGTTTCTCATTTAATAGGGGCACAAATTTAGTGGATATAAAACTAAAATCAGCACCAGAATCGAAAAGCATAGTAGCATAGAGATTGTTTAAGGAATATGTACCCGTCACTACATTAGGATCTTGAAGAGCATCAACAGCATTCACATTGAAAGCCCTTCCTTTAGCTCGGTTCTCATTGCCTCGGGTGTTTCTATTCCCTTCCAACACTAGCTGATTTCCAGATTGATTACGTCCTCGGTTCCACTTAGGATAATTTAGACGTAAGTGATCCAAACTTCCACACTTATAACAAGCTCTCTGCCCATCTCTTGGCCTAATTGCTTATATCGGCTCTGCATGCCTAACCGGTGTTTTACAGTCTCTAGCCATGTGACCCGGCCTTTGGAAATTGTAGCACACTATGCATGGTCCTTTTTCAGCATGAAAACCCTTACACCTAGCGTACTTTGGAAAATTTCCATTTTCTCTTCTAGGAGGAACTGCTGCTACAAACCCTCGTCCCCCTTTAGCTTTCTTTTCGTCTTTTCCAACACTTTCTGACTTACTCGCCTCATCCCTTTCTTTCCTTTTCTCACTAGCCTTAGCCAAAGTACCACTGCGGACTACCTCATCAGTCAGTATCACAGCAGTAAGAATAACAACTTGAATATTAGCAGGTTGAGTGGCTCGAAGCATTCCACGAATCTGAGATGGCAACCCATTAATGTACCTTGTGACACGCTTCGCCTCAGGAGTTACCAAATGTGGAACCAACTTTGCCAACTCATGAAATCGATCAGTGTATCCAGCATGATCAGCACCAACCATTGAATGATTCCAGAACTCGCCTTCTAACTTCTCAATCTCATTGCTTGGATAAAACTCCATCGTTAGCAATGCCTTGAAGTCATTCCACGCCATTGCATTAGCAACATCTTGACCTCTTGCTTGGACTTGAGTATTCCACCAAGTCAAAGCTTTGCCAATGAACGAAATCGCGGCATACTTCATCCTTTGATTAGCCAAACATCCGCTATTATCTATCACGGATTCCATCTTTTCAATCCATCTAGTCAACGCCACCGCACCACCAGTTCCGTCAAAGTCTCGAGGTCCACACGCCACAAATCCTTTGTAGGTGCAACCATTGTTTCCTCCACCATTTCCATTACCATTGCCATTGTTGAGGTTGTTAGTCACTTGAGTCACGATGTTCGGGATGATGTTCTGAAGTTGTTGAGCAATGATTTCCGCGACATCAGGAGGGTTGTTAGGTTGTCGTGTTTGAACCGTGTTTCTAATAAGACATAGGATTATATATATTAGACGATATACTACAGGTTTCATAACCCATGATATTACATTTCTCACAATACTATATACGTACAAGCATAATAAACCAATACGTGTCAACACCAATTACATGTAATCATACTTGTAAGTCTATTTGTGTTATGGCGCATATATAATTATGTTGTACATCATAATTATAGATGCCCCCTTTCACGCGTGTACTCGTTCCTATGAAAACACTTCTTCAAATCAACACATCATGCAACACATAACACATTTAATAAGGCACATAGCACACAAGATAAATCCTAAAACCACTTCTCATTAATAATAATCGTAATCTAAAATAACATTTCCTAACATGGTTCAAACAATAGAAAGAAACACTAAACATCCTAAATCAAATCGATTGTACGAGTAGTCGGGTCGAGGTCGAACTCAGCTCCCACCAATGTCTTCTATCGTCAAGCTCATGGGTTGATTACTAGCCGTAGAATCAAGGCCTGAATCGTTAGCATCATCAGTCAACCAACCATTCATATTGCCCCCATTGGTGGTTATGGGTAAGTGAAAACTAGTTTCCTTTGGTCTTCCATTGGAGTTGCCGGATGATCCACGAACCCCATATTTGTTGTAAGAAGGGTGCTCACTAAACTCTTCTTCTTCTTCATCCGAGGTGTGGTATTCTTGAAACCTAGAAACATTCCCTTCCTTGTCGATCCTTCTTCTCCGAATCACTCCAATCGTTTGGTCACCTACTTTCTTCATAGTCATACTCTCTTCCACTTTACACGGATATAAGCGTATGGTCTAACTACCTTACGTTTAGACGCCCATATCTTACAGCCAGAAATTGGGTCGATATAACGCTTAATCCCAGTTGAACGCATGATTCCCCAACGAAACTTACGCTTTGAGGGAGACATAACTCTATAAATAAGGAAGAGTATAAGCTCCATCAGATACTTGGCGACGAAGAAAATAAATACTAGCATATATGTATATATATATTCTTACTACGAAAATAGTAAACGAATAGGCAATTGGAACTTCAAAATATATATATATATATATATATATATATATATATATATATATATATATATATTATACATACGTACACACAAGCACATAGTTCCTAAATGCATCTATATGAAGGTTCCTAGTTATAGTCTAGGCCAATCCTCCTAGTTCTCTATAACCTTGGCTCTGAATACCAATCTGTCACACCCCGCCAAGGCAGAATCGCAAGGCATGATCAATAGGCATCATCACAACACAAGGCGTCAAAATAGAGAAAACTAAAAATGACTTTCAATAAACTTCAAGATCCAAAGCGTGTTATGACAATGCCCAAAACAAAAATCTAACATATAATGCATAAAGAACAAAACATGACAAGTTTAATTGAAAAAAAAATAAAAAAAATAAATCATAGACTCCATATGCAAGCCGACGGTCCAGCTAACCCCTCTTCCTAACTCTTCACACGTTTTGCTCACCTAAAAATGATGCTAAATGTCAACTTAATTGTTGGTGAGAGTTACAGGTTTAAGACTCACTTATGACACCGCGATCAACAAAAACAATATTTACGAACATATACGCTTGGCTATTCTATCACAAAATAAATTCACATATATTTGGGGTGGATCGTACCCCTCCCTCCCACAATATCTCTGCGCAAGACAGACCCACTTGACTAGCTAAGTCCGTTCGAGTCTCACACAAGGTCATGTCATCCTCACATACACATGCCTTACCACAATTCATATCACATCGCAATATCACATAGCAATCATATAGTTTGACACTTAAAAACACATATCACGGTTCATAATTCAAAAATAGTTTTGCATCATTTCCATCCTAAAATATAAGCAAAAAATGGGACTGTAAAACTCACCCGATGCAAAGCAAATTCTAATTCCTTCACTTAATCTTGCAAAGAATCTAAACAAAACAATACACACATATGTTACCATCGATTAGGTCACATACCCAAGTCGATGTAACAATCACAATGATGGATACTCTATAACATATCTTGATTCAACTCTTCTATATACTCCTCATACTTGCTAACCTCAAATTACCTCACAAACTTTACTTGTCAACTTTTTGCTTTTTACTCAGTTTTTATAGTCACAAGATGACTCTAAATAAAATACTTAAACACCTAATTAGTTCTTCTCCTCGCATCCCATAGCTCCCCAATGAGTTGTGAGCTTCTATGATTTTTGGATAAAAATAATAGTGAGTGTAACCATTTTATAAAAATTCAACATCACAAAGTGTCCAGAATTTGACCTGATTCGACCTTCAAAAAGTTTAGCTTGAGTAGACCCATTTAAACACTTAGGAAAGTTCTATAAAAAATCTAGAAAATCATAAACATCATGAACTTGCTACAGTAGAAAGCCCATTAATTAAAAAGACGTTTGGATATGGTTTTTGACCTCACAAACACAACTCAGAATCTGCCCCGAAAACTCAGTTTTGACAATGAATCTTGTTTGATTAATTTGACTAACTTCCACTCACTTTTAATTCATGAAACCACTTTGCTTGGAAAGTAGACTCTCTGTAGTTAATTTTAGGCTCAAGAAAATCAATAAAAGCTATCTGTATGACCAAGATATGGCTCTCGCAAGATGACCTAAAATTCTGCCTAGATTTCTATTCCGAATTTAGCATAATTAACCATAATTAACTTACCGATAACCCTAATTATTAACCCTCAAACAATTTTTGATGATCAAAACCTCTTAATTACAGATTATTTACAATAAACTAATCCATCCTTAATGATTGTTACGTTAAATAAAATCAATTGAATTGAAAAAGAATTTAGAAAATATTACCTTAACTCTTGAAAATCAAAACCCTAAAATTTTTTTGTGTTGTTCGACCAGCTAAGGAGAGAGGAGAGGAGAAAAAAGTGATTTTTGATTAAGTTATGATTTGTATTTATAGGCTTTAGAAAAGATAATTACCAAAAACAGGTTGTAATCAAATTGGGATTCTTTTCCTTTTTTTTCTTCCTTTGTTCGGCCGATCCACACAACCACCCTTTTAATTACATTTTTTTTCTTTTATTTATTTATTATACATTTACTTTAATTCTAAGTAAAATCCTTTTATTATTTTGCTAAACCTTGAATTTTCTAACTAGTTTTCAAACTAACATTCGATTCTAACCATTTTTAAAAATAGAAAGTACTCTACAATCTATAAAATACTAAACTAATATATATATAATATGAATTACATATGCATAGTACGTACACAGAATATTACGCACATGACATTTGAAACTACGCAAAGCTTTCAAATGATTTCATTTCCACAAGTACCATGATTCATCACTCATGACTTCCATCTCATACACATATAAAACACATAATGACACACATAAACTGAATTATACAGGCTTTAACTAACCTGCTAAAATCTCATTTGTCACACCAATGTTCTAGTAAACTTTGCATCTTGACATTTCGTACGAAAGGTATACCCATTGATGTTATATGCATCGTATTTCACTACGGTGGCGCGTTGTCCATATGATATCCACCTTACAGCTTCTGATACACTTTCTTTGGAGATCGCTAACTCTCTCTCAACCTGAATTTCATTACAAGTATATATTAGCTTCAAATTAAAGGAACAACAAACAAACAATTATAAATAACATACGATTAATTACCTCTTTGCGTAACCACTTAGCAAAAGATTTACTGTGCTCATTCTCCAGAAATGCTATTCGTTTACCCGGGTTTTCTGTTTTCAAAACTTGCTTGTGTCTCCTGAAACAATGTCTTTGATTATTATATTTGATATAACATTTTAAGTAACGAAATAGACATGTGTTAGTAATACTTACTCGATATACGGTACAATTTCATATGTATTATGTATTACATACAAATGTGCTTTCTGAAAGAGTTCCACAGAAACTTCACTTGATTTACAGGCCGACAATGGCTTTCCTTCCTTATTTTCATCAGTTTCATGTTTATCAGGTGGGATACCAATAGTTTCCATGGATTTATGATATTCGCTAAAAAAACTCTATTATTTCTTCCGCAATAGTCTCCTCAGCAATGCATCCCTCTGGTCTATTTCTGTTTCGCACATGTCCTTTAATAACCTTCATCTTCATTAATCATCAAGTTTCTTCATTAAAAGCTTCATAATCACCAGGAGGATGTATCCAAACATCTCTTCACTTCTTAAGCTATTTCTTGATAAACTTGAGAAGCTCAAAAGCCATTTCACACTCATAATCAACTTGTAGCTTCCCTTCCTACATTCTTCTATATGTAAATTGTGCAAGAGGATACTCTTTCTCTACCAACATGTAGATGTACATAGATTCCAACATCAGGCAATGTACTCCACATGAATCAATCAGCTTCTAGCTCTTAATCAAGTATCTCCCTTGTTCTCTCCACATCTCATCACCTGCACTTGGTTCAAACATAGTCATTAAGTTTCCCCATAATACTCTGTTATCACCAACTGGCTTTGTTGACTTAAACCTGTCTTTCACTATTCTGTACAAGACTTCCAGATCTTCTCTATCAAACATTTTTAGCATATCCTCAAATCTCATATAAACTTGAGTACTTCCATCTGCTCTTGTAATATGATAATAAATCTTTCTTGCATCTCTGGTGATCTTGTAGTCAACAATAGGTGCTTGTTTAGTTGCTAAAGGTATGGTATTAACTGCATCTTCATCAAATGGAATAATCTCAAAACATTCTTTGAGCTCTGCTTGTTCAGTCTCATCCTTTACTTTTTGCTTCTTTATGGATTCTCTATCAAGTTCTTCTCCTGCTCTCTTTGAACTTTCTTTTACTCTTGTCTCACTGCCTGTTGCTTTTGCTTTACTACCTCCCACCTTCTCAGTATCCATAGGCACAAATGTGTTTACTCTCTTAAGAGCTTTGTCAAACAGCTTCTGAATATCATCAAAACTTTTGTGTCTTAACTGATTGTGCTTGTATCCAGTCATGTTTTTCAGATAATTACACATTGTAGTTCTCTTTTGCATTTTAGTAGGTGGTTTATTCCTTATTTCTTATGCTCTCAATGCTGCAAAATGTTTCATCCTTGCATCAAAGAGTTGTACAAATAAACGTGCTTTTTCTTCATCAGTCAATGAAGCTTGCTCTTCTACTTGTAATCTTTCAGCCATTTGATAATCTGCTTCCATCATAGCTTGAGCATTATCCCATGAAACAATGTTATCTTCTTCTTTTCTTTATCTTACAAGCCTATCTTCTTCCTCCATTTTTGCTTGAAGTTAAGCTTCAAGACTTTGAACAAGTTCCTCATCATGCTTAATCTGAACTTTTATCTTTGTTGGTTTTTTTGGTTCTTCTTCTTCAACCATTTTGGCTTTACCTTTATCTCTTGAACTTTGAGCCTTTTCTTAAATTTGTTGTTGTGCATCACTTATTCTTAGAATCTAACTTGGCTCTTGCATAACCACTCCTATTGCCTTTGGTTTAGCACTCTTGATCTCCATTAAAGTCTCAGCAAGAGTCATATCATCTTCAGTTGTTGTAGTTAGAGGAGTAGTTGGTGTAGCAGTACTAACAGTTATTGGAACACTGGCAATACTAATATCAACATTAGCAGTAGTAACCACTTCACCACTAGTAGTAACTGGATCAGCAGCACTAACTTCTTATACAACAACATTAACTTCTTGATCTGCCATATCCTATCCTGCAAACACTTCTTCATCATTAAAAACACTTGTATCAAACATATCTTCATCATCAAACCTCCCTTAAATCCCTGCATCCTCATGAACCAGTGAAATATCTACATCTGCATCAATCTTAGCAATATTCCTCCCTTGTTTGGATGCATCCTTCTGATCACCCAAACTTGCTTCAGTAGAGGATTCAACCCTTCTAGATGTTCCAACCTTGTACAACCTTTTCAACCCTGGAGTTCTTAACCTTCCTCTTTGTTCTAGCTTCTTGACCCTCTTTTTCAGGCTTGTAATCTCCTTAGCTTGAGCAGTCTTTCTAGTTTTAAGGTCTTGAACTCTTTGTAGCAAATTGGTACACATTTCCATCAATTCCTTAAGTTGCATACTATCCTCATCACTTCGAGGTGTCTTAACTCCTCCGAGTGGTGAATCATAGGATGTTTTAGACACATTCTCAAACCTAGTTTGAGCAATTGTGTTCCCCATGGTGTCTTGGCGCCTAGGACCACTACCTGAACTAGTTCCCTGAGTAGTAGGCTCATTAAGTGTTACCTTGGATCGGGTCTTAGTGATGTTAACACTAAACTGCTCTGCTTCTAAGCTAGAAGTAGTAGTGGCAGCCCTTTCCAAACTGTCACCCACTTCTGATTGATGTTGTATCAACATAGTGTCAAACAAAGGTGTTACTTTTCCTAAAAAATCTTTTCCAATTCTTTTCATATTAGCAAAAACCTTTTTGGTATGACAATGTGCATTGTAAACAGCATTATGAGAGGGCACCTTGTCAAGTTGTTTATCCAAAAACACTTGCAAAAACCTTAGATACATTAAAAATTTAGCAGAAAGACTATCCAAGTTTCTAGTCATACCATCAAAAACCATTTTAGAAAAATTAAACTTTTGGTTAGTAGCCAAACAAATAATAGCAGAAGCTATATTGCTACTGAACTCATTCCAAGCAATTTTCTTTAGACTTAAGCACTGCAAAATGGTATGAACAAGAAATTTCCATTGATGGGAGAAGTAAGATTTTAAAAATGTAAGTTAATCAGAAAGATTCTCATACCCCATCAACTTCAAGTTTTCAAAAATAGTAGTTGTTGGAAGACAGTCAGTACCATCCTCATCTGCAAATTGAAGGTCTCTCCTCACAGATGATTTAATTATGACTATTTTCTTGCCATCTACCAAGGCATGAATCTATGTTTTTTCATTGATTGTTTGGGCCTTAGAAGTAGACCAAAACTGCTCAATGCATGAAACATAGATAGTAGGATTAACAGTCAAAGCATACCTTATGGGGTTTGCATTCAAGAAATCTACTATCTCTGTGAAATCATCACTATCATTTGGCCGTTCCAAGTATGCTACCATATTGTAAGAATTAACAAAATTCAAAGCTGCCATTGTTGTTAAGGTTCGAAAAAGATTGATGAAATTGAGTTAGGGTTTGTTATTTTGAGAGGGTTTGAATGATTAAGAACATTTACTGTTTGACGGGAGTGGTGGGTCTATGACGGGAGAGTGACAACGACTAGAGAGTGACATGATGAGAGCTGTGGTGGTGACGGATTTGTGGTGAGATGAGAGGGAGTTGTGGCGGTGACAGGAGGAGTTGTTTGTGTGATTAATTTGGAATGGGATTCATTAAATTTTTAGGGGGAATACATTTAGTCACGTGACTAAAAGTATTTTACGAATTTTACAAAATATTTCACGAAAATATTGGAGGGAAAATACCTTTAGCCACGATAATAGTCGTGAATAAAAGTTTTGTTACATGTTTACAAAAAATTTAACGAACTAGTAGCAAAGGTTGAAAAAATCGCGAATCGATAGCCGGGCGGTCGACATCCTTGTAGCATGTAATCGTTTTTGGCGGTATTAATCAGGAAAATACCTTAAGCCACGATAATAGTCATGAATAAAAGTTTTGTTACTTGTTTACAAAAAATTAAAGAAATAGTTGCAAAGGTTGAAAAAATCACGAATCGATAGCCGGGCGGTCGACCTCCCTATAGCTTGTAATCGTTCTAGGCGGGATTAATCGGTGAGTAATCAGATTGCCATTTTTGGCTATTTTGTCGTTTAGTGGGCTTTTAGCCACGACGTTGGTCGTGGCTAAATATTTCTTGTGGTTAAAAGCCTCGATTTTTGTAATGTCAGGCGACGTAAGGTTGTAGTGGCTTATAGTGTAATGGAACCCATGCATGATGGTGATAATGGCTAATTCACATGGGTCATGAGTCATGTACATTGGGTTATAGTTGCTTATAGTGTCATGTTACGACACATCCATGATGACTAGTGACAATGGGTAATTAACATGGGTTATGGGTCACGTGCATTGGGTTGTAGTTGCTTATAGTGTCATGTTACGACACATCCATGACTGGTGACAATGGGTAATTAACATGGGTTATGGGCCACATGCATTAGGTTGTAGTGGCTTATAGTGTCATGTTATTGACTAATACATGACTGGTGATCGACAATGGGTAATTAACATAGGTCATGGGTCATGTGCATTGGGTTGTAGTGGCTTTTAGTGTAACGGAACCCATGTATGACCTGTAATAATGGCTAATTCACATGGTCATGTGCATTGGTTATCACTGGTCACATTCATTAATGGGTATTTGACATCATATGGGTCATATGCATTGGGTTGTAGTGGCTTATAGTGTCATGTTATCGACCAATACATGACTAGTGATCGACAGTGGGTAATTAACATTGGTCATGGGTCATGTGCATTGGGTTGTAGTGGCTTATAGTGTAACGGAACCCATGCATGACCGGTGATAATGGCTAATTCATATGGGTCATGGGTCATGTGCATTGGGTTGTAGTGGCTTATAGTGTCATGTTACGACACATCCATGACTGGTGACAATGGGTAATTAACATGGGTTATGGGTCATGTGCATTGGGTTGTCGTGGCTTACAGTGTCATGTTTGTTGGGAGATTTAAGCTATCCGTCACGGGCCGGGTAATTAATTTTACTATCCAAAATCGAACCGTACTACGCGGGTAATCGGATGTGCGGGCACCCGAAGTGAGCGGTTATCGGCGGTTTGGGTCACGGTTAACCGTTTTTGTCGTTCAATCGAGTTTAACCGTATAAACAATGTACATAAAATGTCTTTCTAGTAAAATTAAATGACATTGAATTTAAAAGTCATATAAAACGTAAGTATTACGTTACAATAATTGCATTTAAATATTCATATATAACTTATTAACAAAAAATATTACTCGCCGTTTATAGATTATGATCAAATTAATCAATTTTCACACATAGATTTTTTACAAACATTCACATTAGGAGCTAAAAAGCCGTTATACAATAAAAGTATTACAACAATCGTGAGGGTTTGGTTTGAACACCCCTAGGTCATATGCATTAGGTTGTAGTGGTTTATAGTGTGTGCGTGAATCGTATAATTGTTAAAAAAAAATTATTTAACGAAATTGAAATCACCAGGTTGATTTTTTTTAAAAATTTTTGATTGTTATTTTTTTATTAAATTTATTTATGGAAGTTTTAATTTAAATTTTGTAGCTTTTCAAAACATTTTTTATTTCTAAATTTTTAATTTAAATTGTGTTTAATTAAGGGAGGGTTTATTTTTGTGAAAAAGTGTAAATTTTCAAAAATTTTAAAATTGTTATCACTTTCGAGCCAAATTTTTAGTCAAAATTTTTAAAATCACCTAGGAAGTTAATCTGGGCATTTTGGCTTCCTGATTTCATCACAAACTCTATTTTATCTCCAATTATTAGGATTGCACCCAAAACAGAACAACAAAATCTCCTTTTACACTATTAATTACCAATTTTACTTATTTTCTTTTACACATTGCTGCTGAAGAATCATGGAAACTCAAGCCATTGATGATCAATATCATTTGGTTAATTATGATAATGATAATGAAAATGACAATTTAGGATATCGATCAGAGGAGTATTTTGATGAGGGGGATGAGGAGGATGAAAACAACCATTCAAATGGGAATGTAGTTAAGAGGGGAATAACCAGGTTATATAAGTTTCATAAGGAATATGGAAAACCCAATGGAATAAAGCTCAGTGTAACCTTCGATGCGTTGAATAGGATATCAAGAAAACACAGAGCATTGTTTTCGAGTTTTTAGGAGATATGGTTCGTGAGCATATAGGTTTGAAGATTCTATCCTGGAAGAAGATGGATTCAGAAGTAAGAGATAAACTATGGGATGAAATCACGGTACACATATACTATTTTTTAACCTAGTACTACATAAGTTTATCTCTGCATTTACATTATGTGCAACTAATTAACAACATTGTGTTAATCTTTGCAGCGATATTTTGATGTTGACTTGACAGTCAGAAAGATGGTAATGAATCGTCTTGGTCAACTTCTAAGGAATTTCAGAAGGAAATTAAGACAAACATACATATTGCCCAACCAAAATACACTTTCTAAACTAAATGAAGTCCCGACGAAGTATAGTGCAATTTTAAAAGCCGAAGAATGGGTCAATTTTGTAAAGTACACGGCCACCGAGGAATACAAGGTTTTAATTAGTCATTTTTATTTAAGTCCATATATCTTTCATAATTTTGTGTTTCCATATATATTAGTTCTATACTAGCAGCATTACTACATCTAAACGCCTTATGATTTTGTGTTGCAAGGTGAAATCAGCTGCAGCTAAAATGGCGCGTTCCAAGTCTGTTTATCAGCATACAATGGGACGAGGTGGATACGCACTTGTGAAAGAGAAAATGGTAAGATTA
Source organism: Tanacetum coccineum (assembly GCA_026074375.1). Lineage (NCBI taxonomy): Eukaryota > Viridiplantae > Streptophyta > Magnoliopsida > Asterales > Asteraceae > Tanacetum > Tanacetum coccineum. Next base: position 61,185 of record BQNB010004962.1, on the reverse strand, counting down.
CACATTTGCACATTTGCATTTAATAGCATCATACTTTCGTTTATATTGGTTTAACTTACATGTGTATGTATTCGATGTTTATAAGATCGAAAGAAAAAAATTAAACCAGATGAAGAACCCCCGCGTGGTTCACTGTGGTTGAAAGGAAGGGTAAACAAAGACGGAGAATATCCAGATGATGAGATTAGATCAGTAGGAGATAAACTTGTAAGTTTGACTGCAAATTTTATTATTATGTTCATTTTCGTATAATAACCTATTTCCCATATTGTGCAGAAAGAAACTGAGGACAAGATTAAAGAAGGAACCTTGAAGGTTGATCATGGCATTGATGCCATAACATTTGTATTAGGTAAGGAAAAGGGAGGTTATACAAGAGGAGCGAGAAGTGGAGTTACATACAAGAGGTATTTTGATCTTTCTCGAAGCAGATAAGCATTTGATGAAAGAATTTTGTTACTTCAAAGTCAACTTGATAATGAGAGACGCGAACGTCAAGAAAAAGAACTATTAATCCAGAATTTGTCAAACAAGATGTCACAAACAGAGGGAATGGTTACTACACTGAAGAATCAGTTGCCTGTACAAAGGGGGCAGTTTCAGTTAATGTCAACTTAATTCACACTACCAAATGTAAGACATTTTTTATGTTGTTAACAATTTCATTTTCTAATTAACACTAACAACACTAACTATATACTAAGCAGTACTAACTAACAAATAGTACTAACATATACACTAGCAGTATAAACTTCTTCATCAGCATTAACTTCTCTGAGCAGTCTTAACTATGAGCAGTACTAATATTCACTAGCAGTACTAACTTTGTACTAGTAGTAGTAAACACTTGGCATATTTTTCTTTGAAGTTCACTAGCAGCATTAAATCAACCAAGCATCATTTACTTCAAACATAAGCAGCAGTAATCCAAACAACATTAAGAAGACTTTTAATCCCAACACTATAAATCGCAGGCACTGATCCTAAACTGATGAGTCTATGCATTTCTTAATTTATATTGCGGGTGTCTCCGATGGACATTAATCCTATAAATAGCAGCGCTTATGAGGAGGGCGGAACAACTGTTGTTGGATGTGAGAATGACGCCAGCATTCAGAAGTCTAATGGACTTGAAACTTTGGAAAAGGAAATGGAAACAAGTGTAAGTAATAAAACTTCCCCCTGTGATTTTTGAATTCTACATACATGTCTTATTTACCGTGTTTTATATATATAGGAAACTGTTAAATCTGTCGGATCTAAGAAAAGGACTAATCAATATGGAAGGATTCTTCACGTCAAGATTCCCAATCACAAGAAAATGTGTCTTCACTACTAGTACTACCACAAGTATGTATTTCAACATGTTTATTTATTCTTTTGTTTAATTAAATTCTGATACATACATGTAACAAATCATTTTTTTTAGACAATTAAGTGCAAACTGTGGCAATTAAACAAATCAACTATTATTGCTTTGGGTACCGTATACAAGACTGATGGAAAACAAATGCTTCATAACAAAGGACTCCCAAAGGATTGCTACAAAGTGTCAATTGATACATCTTTAGTGGATGCAGCATGCATACCGGATGTAGGAAATAATGGTTTCAAAATAGTTAAGGATGTAGTAGGTGGTTTTTTTGCATGGCCAAAGGATCAAGTGGTTTTCGATCCAAAGGTACATATATGTGTTTTATCAACCTACATATATAAAATTCTTCATATTTAATTCAATGTTTGATACACTCGGCTTTTGTTTCCTATATGCAACACCTTCAAGTACCATACAAATGAATGTTGAGAACAAAATTGCACCTAAATTACATACGAAGTGCAAAAACGTTTACGTTTTAACAAGTGAAATCCTAGCCCTTTTAGAGCTGCAACATCGTTGTTGAGCACGGCAAGATGCATCAAACTTTTATCAGTCCTTGGATCATTACTATGTTTGCCTTATTTAGCCAACTGCAACACGGTTGAGAGGCCGCAAGATGCACTGTAAACATTTATTAGTCCCACGGTTAAATTTTTTTTATTATTAGTATTCACCAATATCATTTTTTCAAAAAAAATTTAACACTTTTAATTTAACCTAACGATAGAAAGAACCTTTCTTTTTAGAAAATTAAGTATAAAATTTGAACTAAAGACTAAAAATATTGCGTTATCGACTATAATTAAAAAAATTGATTGATATATTAAGTTTAATTTTTAAAAAGAGCACGAATTTATTAATTCCAGTTTTAAAGCATATGGGATAAAAAGCCACAATTACACTATGAGCTCTTAAGATTTCTCAACTAATCCTTGTTTTTACATCTAACTCATAATTAACTCTATCATTTCTCGTTCTTCGCAAATTTAAAATCTTTAATAAAAAGATCCGCGAATGCTTAGTCAAGTTTATAACGGTTAAGGGACAAAGCTAAGAGCTCAACACACTCGATCGAGTCAAAATTTATTCTTATTCTACCCAGCAGGAAAGTCAACATTGTGATAAAACACTTATTTTATTTTTGAAAATTTTTAAAAATTTTCATTTTTTTGGTATTTTGGTGGTAAAAACGGGATTACGTGAAAACAACGACTGCAGGCACAATCAAATCGATAGATCCCCCCATACTAGAATTGAACATTGTCCTCAATGTTTTAAGAAGGGTCTCTACGTAAATCTAAAGCCGTTTATTAAGTATGCTCAAAGATAAACGTTAGTCGATAAGATTTAGGATATTGGATTCCCATAATTATGCAAAGGATTGAAGCTCGAGTGAACGAAGGACAAAACCACGAGCACGAGAGGCTTCATAATCCGGGGCAATCCTGGACATACAACAAAAACCACAAAACACGAGAAAGGAAGAGGCGAACCTCCTCACAACACACTTATTCATTACTACTACTATAATTATATTAGGATAAGCATGGGTTGCCACCCACGGACGCTATATTTTTTTAACCGATTCTGTGACCTAACTCGATTCCCCCATACTTGATGTTTGGTCAAGGGGGATAGAAATGGAGATACAGAACATCCAAGATAGGACTGTCCCCTCCATGAGTCATCATCGGGCTTTCAGAAGAAAGCGGGAAAGTTTTAAAGCCACGATGAGATAAGAGATGAACTTTGTCCTCATTTTCGGATGAAAATGGAAGCAAAGTGTCAATTACTGGACAAAGGGTGGGTTGGGTGGTTAAAAGTCTAGGCATAAGAACATAATGTTTAGAAATATCACCCACCACTTTGGCAGTCAAAAGTCCCGTATCGGGCTCAATTTCATCATCATCCAGTGGTTTTGTAGGAGGACGAGTGAGATGGAACATCACAATGAAAAGACCCATCATTTCAGGAGTGTAAGGGGGAATCATTGCCTAAGCAATTCTTAAGAAAAGGGAGATACCCCTTCAGAGTCCATAGTCATTCATTCTCATGCCCGGAAGCATCGAGCTCATCCGAGTTAAGAAATAAATCGATCTCCTCCATAAGAGAGTCACTATCCTCAACGGGGATAGGAGATGGAGAGAAAGATTCGATTATAGCATCAGAATTTTCAGAATTAAATTCTTCCGGAGGTCGAGGAGATGAATTATCATACAACAATTTCTCAACAAGACGAATTTCTTCCTCAGGATCAAAGTCGGTTTCATTAATTCCTGGTGGAATTAAATCGATATGAGCGAGTTCACCGGAGAACTCCTCGAGAAGAGAATCAAACTTAGGAGAAGAAATAATCAAAGTGTCTCGATTAAGCAAGGATTCTATAAGATCAGACTCTGCATTAAAGTGATGCGGATCTATCTTAGTAGAAATGATTTCTTCATCAAAAAGAGGGTTCGAAAAAATTTTGAATTTTTTTTCAGAATGTCCTCATCAGAAAATGACTTGTAATCTCTAGAGGAAAAATCATTGTCAGCATCAAAGAGAGGATTAGAGACAGTTGTAAAATCATCACAAATGGGCACATTACACTCACTTTCAATATCGGATAAATCCTTAGATAAATCCTCGGACTCACTTGGGGTTGGGACAAGGTTCTCAACACTAGACTTTATTAATTCGTTCGATTCTGTTTTTGGAATAGTGCTAAGATGCTCATCCCCCATACTTAGAGAGTCCGTAATCGAAAAGTCAGGTGTGATTGCATCAAACGAAGTCCTTTCAAGAATTTGTTGAATTCTTTTAACTTCATCTGGAAAAAGTTCCTCGTCATCATCACCATCATAGAAAATGTCATGATTATGATAGATACGTCGCGTAGGCTCAGAAGGATTAGTAATAATAGTAGCACTTTTGGTTAAATGAATAGTATAAGTAGTAGACGGAGTGCTAATATTATCATAGTCAGCATTGTAAAAATATGAGACGGGTGAAGGCTCGGAAGGATTAGCTGCCTGTTCTTCAGCTAACAATTCTTGTTTTTCCTCAACTGCCTGCTCTTGTAAAAGAATAGCCTCCCGCTCACGTCGTTGACTCATTATTTCACAACAGGATTGCATCATTGTTTTTAATTCTTCGATACTTATTTCTTTAGGAGGCTTATGAACGTCTGAATACTGCGGGGGTTGGAATTGGTCAAAACCGGAAGAATTAGAATTATAGAAATTTTAATTCATTGGTTGACACTGAAAACTCATATGAGGTCCCCCGCAGTTTTCACAATGAGGCTCATCAAAGATCAATTGATCACATTGAAAAGTCTCATGAGGACCCCCACAACGGGTACAACAAAGATATTGTGGAAGACTTGGTGAAGTTTGTGGAAAATTATCAAAGTTTTGATTGAAACACGGGTCCTGATTGTAGACAAACGGGACTTGAGGTGGACAATCGTAACCATAATGAGCATCGTTTCCACAAAACTCACAAGAATACGTCTCGTACTAGGGCTGGTTATACGAAGACATGTCGAAGAATTAAACAAATAAGAGGGTAAAGAAGATAAGAATTAAACGAATAAGAGGATAGAGAAGATTATTTATAGCAAAATACATAAGAAAGAAAAATATTTTTAGTAACCGATAATCGAACAAGTGTACGGTAGCTCTTTAGAAAACGCACAAAGAAGCGGAGGAGCGGGTAAGCGCGAAGCGTTTTAAAAACCTTCTCCTTTCGGGTTAAAGTTCGCCAGACCAACCCTCCTTATACCTCTCTTATAGTTTGTAATCTAAAGGTGATCCGAAATCACAAGTGACACAACAGTTGATTTTGTTGTTTTTCAATTTTTTTGGTATTTTTTATTACTTGAAAATATTCACAAATGAAAGCGATAACTTCACGAGGAAGGTTCTTCAAACACTAATCTTCGAACGTAAACACGAGAATCGCACACACCTCCCCGGCAGCGGCGCCAAAAATTGATTACAATCCTTTAGTATATATAAATATATATAATATAAATATATAATAGGATAATATCAATTATAGAAGAGTGAGTAAGTATTCCAAGAGGCTTTTAAGAAGAAAATTGCTTTTGACCAAAGCAAAGTCTAAAAAAACCTTCCCGAGTCGTTTCCCGACGAGGCGTGAATTGAGAATCGGTTTGTGGAACAATGCTTGAATATCACAAATTTGGATTTGGTTTTCTATTTCTATGGGAAAAAGCAATTAAAGGGCAAGCTAAACTAAGAACGAAAGCAATTATAAATTTAAAAACACGAAAAACGATAACGGGATCCTAATCCCGTTCTTTAAAAACCTAAATCTTAAAATTCTAACCCTAAAAATGCAAATTTATTTTTTAACAGTCCTAAATGATGAATCAAAATTTTAAAAAATAGAATTATATTTTTTTGACTTTATTTAATTTTTTATGAATTAAAAACAATTTTAATCTTAAATTAATTAGATATTAAAAATACTAAGCTAATTTTGAAAAATCTGAAAAATTTTGAAAAATTTACTTTTAACGTTATAATCCTTGTGAAATTAAAAATGAGGCCAACCAACTTATCACAATAAGCCATAAATAAGAAATAAGGGCTTAAAGCTAATAAATGGGTAATAAGGGTGGTTAAAATATTTGAATTGTGCAACCATAACCAGAAAGACAAGGGTAGAGTGGTTGTGTGTGGTGTGTTAAAATGATTGGGTTGGCTGAGTAAGTAAGACGTCACGGCCGTTCGAGCCTCTGCTCTCCACTTGACTTCCTAATTCCCAAGTATTTTTATTTTTTGAAATTTCTTTTTGAAAAATCTTTAAGACCTAAAAATAAGCCACTTTTGTGAAAGTACTTTTTACAAAAACCTAAAATAAGTTGGGAATAAGCTCTAAAAGGTGATAGACTTGGCTTTTTTTTAGCTAAGTGACTAAAAGCTAACTTGCTGGCTTTTTTAAGGTTTAAAATAAGCAAAGGAATTACAAATTAAGCTTAGACGAATACAAAACCTACACATAATAAGCAATAGGAACAACAAAAGCAAAATAAAATGAGCTAATATAAGGCTGAACTGACGGATCTCTTGAAAAGCTTCTAAACTTTAAAACTTGACTAAAAATGCTAATAAGCTTAATAAAGCTTTAACCTAATCTAAATAAGCAACAATGGCTTAAAACCTACCTCCTAAGCAAATCTAAGCACAAATTAAGCAAATCAATAAGCCAATAATGCTCAGGAAAAGCAATAGAAGCTTATTGGCCCAAAACTTTCATACCTAAAAACAGCCTAAGGGGGCACTTTCTAGCTTATTTTTAAGCTAGCAAAGCTATCCTTATGGCTTAAAGACGACAAGGACAATCAATTATCCTATAAGCTACAAGAATAAGCCAAGAAAAAGTAGTTTGAAACTCAAATAAGCTATGAAAAAGACTTGTGAAAAAGCTGATTACACTCAGTATTGCTAAGTTTTTTTCAATTTTTTGAAAAGACAAAAGCAAAAGTTCAGGCCTAAATTAAGCTAGGAAAATGACTTTTAAAATCCAAACCAAGCTCAAACAGATTGAGCTTATAGCACAATGAGCTTGTGCTATCAATTTCAAAATTTAAAACCTACTTTAACTTATCTAAATTTGAGATTAAAGATGACTGTTTAAGCTTTTAAAATTTTTGCAAACACTTTGACAGTTTTAAGCTAAAAAACACAAAACACATGCATACCTAAACTAAAGCTATTCTACTGCATTCAAAACTAAGAACAAGCATGAAAATAACACTTAAAAGCCATTTATGAACATCTAATCAAATAAGATGATACAAAAGAAACAAATGGCACAGATTCAAAACTCACATACAAAAAACTTTGAAAATTGTTGTTCCCAAACTTGGATCTAATGCCTTAGCTTGTAAGGTTATTGTCACCTTGGATAAATCCAAACTAACAATGAGAGAAACCTTGTTAAAATGTTTCACCAAAGGTTATGCGGAATCTAACCTTCAATGATCAAGAAGAATAACAATGAAATGAATGGAACAGTGAATTACACAAAAAGCTTTAATATTATTGATGTAATAATACGAGTACTCAACCAGTACTAGGGTTTACACAACCTTAAAGCTATGAGAAAATGTATATCTGAGATGTATCTTTCTACTCTAACCTAAGGACTCCTTTTATAGCACAAGGAGCCCTGTACAAGATAAGACCTAAACCGTATCTCCTATATAAAAGAGATATACATAAAATATATTCTAAATATAACAATAACGCGCATTTATCTGTGAGTAAATCCTTTTATCCTTAAGGACAGTGGAAAAACATCAGCAGTGGAACACCTTTCTTGCAGGTGCGAATACATACAACTAGCAGTGGGAAAATACTAGCAGTGAGAAATGAACATAATAGCGTGGGAATACCTTGGAGCTTTTATTACCCAACTACCTCCTCCTCTAAACTTGATAGCTCTATCTTCAAATAAAGTTTCTTAAATAAATGTTAATCACTGGAGAGGATGCTCCAAACTTCTTGTCATTTTGATGTTTGATATACTATATATTTTTATCAGAAAAGTTATTAGCTATTTCTGAATAATGGTCCACTTGTAGGTTGTTTACACAATGCACAAAAGTTGTGAGTCTTTTGTCTATGGATAGTTCTTTCTCTACATAGCTTAAAAATTATGATCATCTTTCAGTAGATACATGGTGAACACCACATGTGTCAATAGTGCCTCCAATTCTAAGGGATATGTATGTATCTTTGATAGTACCCATACATGGTCTCTAGAATTCTGGTTCATATAGTCTCTTTAGCTCAACCCAAAGCTCCTTTTCTTTGTCCTATGTAGGATCTATAGTGCTGAAAGTCTTCTTGACCAAACTCCAAAGCCTATCTAGATCCTCTCTATCAAACCTCTTTAGCATCTCTTTAAATGTTTGATAAACTTCTGTGTGATTCCCAACTCTAATGATTTTCCAATATTTTCTTTGTTCTTCAGAGTAGATTTCCCTTTCTATAATAGGATATTTTGCATGTAGAGCTTCAATGTAAACTTCTTCTTCAGGTAATATCTCCATTATTTTCTTAGCTCTTCTCAGATAGCTATTTGAAGCTTTGATTTGATGTTTTGATAGGGTTCTGATCCTGAAGCTTTAGCTTTTCTATTTCAGCGATCTAATTGTCTTCAATCTCTTGGGCCTCCCCCGCTTTTAGGTTACAACTTCGGTCCAATTTCAATTTGAGAGCTTTCTTGAGCCAAACTGAATTCTGAGTCTCTTAACTCTTCACATAGTCTTGTCTTGAAGTTCAGAGGACAAAATCTTGCAAACTGTTTCCAGGAATAGTAAATTGGTATTTTTTTTTCTTCATTTGTTCAAATGGCATTCCCCTGATAGTTTTATTTCCATCCAGCATGACTCTTTTAGTATGGCACATATAGAATTCCTTTTCTCTGTTTTTGTTGATCCGAAACCATCCTCCCCACCACTAACCCCCCCCCACTACCCAACCACCTTAATTTGCTCTGCTAGGATTGATACTTTTTGATTTCAGCAAGGTTCCTTTGATACTTAATGAGTTCTAGTAATTTAATTCTATTTTTCTATTCATCGTGCAATAGACTCCTCACCACTTATTTTCTCAACTTCAGCTTTGTTCATACTTTGTCATGTACTTGGCAATCAATTCATTGCTCCTATCAAGTTCAACAATCATCATCCCAAGTTCTTTTTCTGCTTGAGCCCTGGTTATCTCAGCATCTTTCTCACCTTGTTCTCTAATCAACTGTTCTTCCCTGGCAAACACCTTTCCTTTCCAACTCTTTTGCCATAATGAAGCATATTGCAGTTCTGAATCTTCTTTTTCTTTATACTTAAAGACTCTACCATTTTCTCCTTCCCTTTTCCTTTTGCACTGATGGTTGGAACACTGGTAGTGTGAGAAGGTTCAAAAACAATTCCACTTGAGGCTCTTGTCCTTCTTGTATAAGGTGTTGTAACACTGGCAGTGGTAAAAATTGCAGCAGCGGAAAAACTTCCACTAGCAGTGGAAACACCAGCAGGGGCAGCAGTGGGAAAGCTTCCACTAGTTAGAAACATTAGCAAGCTTTTCAAATTGGCTCATACTTTTGCTGCTTCATATGTGTTATCACTTCCTTTTTCAGTACTCTTTTCAACATCTCCAGTCATCGAATCCTCCCCTTGATCCACCCCCTGTGTTTGGAGCATCCTCTTGAGCAAATTCTACTCTTCTCTTCTCATTATCCTCAATAGTCTTAACTCTTGTCTTCAACTGAGTAATTTCTAGGTCTTAACTCTGAATCCTTTGCTCCATAAGCAAGTGTTGTTGTTGCAAGTGGGTACACATGTCCATCAATTCTTGAAGTTTTTATTGCATACTGCCCTCACCACCACCAAGAGAAGTAACCCCTGGTGATGCTTCATGAGGCATGGCAGAGGTCTTAGCAATGTTTTCCCTGTCCTGTCCTGCATCTAAGCTAGAGGCAGTAGGGAAAGCCTCCCCATGTCTGTCATCTCCTGTTGGAGATGCAGTCTCATCTGCTCCTGGTAAAGGGACTTTAGACTGAGAAATCCGTGTAGTCCCTCTAGTTAACCTCCTAGGTTTGGAAATGTCAGAATGAGATTGTGATGGAATTGTTGTGTCTTCAACTGAGATTATTAAAAACAGATGATAACATGCAATATTAAGGCTTTTTAGGCAAATTAAAACAGCTTATAAGCACTTAACAATAAGCAATAAGATTAAGCAGTTTTAAACTTAAAATTGACAGTTTTAATGAAAACACAAGTAAATGACATGTAAGCAATAAACAATCACAATTAAGCAATAAACAACAATAATAAGCAACAATAACCAGTGATAAGCAGTACAAAAACAGTAAATAAGCAAATAAGTAATTTTAAGCTAAAATGCAAAAAAAGAGTACCTTGCCCTTTGCTCTAAACAAGGGCAAATAAGCTTACGATAAGCTGATCTACAAGCTCTAGCTTGTCAAATACAAGCTAGTTAAACCCATAAGCCAAGCCCATCTAGGTTTGGCTTATCATCCACTTTTAGCTTTTTTTGAGTGATTTTTGGTAAATGACTTAAACATTATAAGTTATTGAAAAACTTATAGTGCTTGAGTTAACAACTTAAGTATGAGATAAAAAAGAGCTTTTATGAGCTTATCAAACGTATTAAAACATAAAAGCATTAACTTAAAAACAGTTTTAACATAAAAAACTTGGATTTCATTAAACTTAATAAAACAGTACAAAGCTTTAAAAACAGTACAATAAGCTAAAAAGACTTAAATATAAGCTGAAAAACTCAAAAACTAAAAACTAGATGCCTCAAAGGCTTACACGAATACTATTTATAGAAAAACCAATGTCTTGGGTCTCTTCTTTGTGTGCTACTTCTGTGAGAGGATTGAGAGGTTGTGTTTCTTGTGTGAGTGACTTCAAGTTTTCATCATAGCCAACCAAAATGCTTGTTCACCAAGTAGAGAAATCTGAGCCCTTAATTTTTGTCTCCGTCCCATCAATGAATGAGGTTATAGGGGATTGCCAAGGTGGAATTGGCTTCTTGTGAGTGGGGTTGAGGTTTGAGAGTGACGGGTTTGTTTGATGGTGTAGAGGTCGAGGTGAGAACGATGGATGAATAGTAGCTTAGCGGGAAATTTGTTTTGGGATACAGGGTAACGGTTGTTTGTTCTAAAATTGATAAGTTGTTGCATCGTTAGTCCTTTTGGACTAACAATGTTAGTTCTTAAGGACTAACGATGTAAGGTGTTAGGGACTTGTGGTGTAAATGGGTTAAGGGTGTATGGTTTGGGTTTTTGTTTGGGCCGGTTTAAGGTTTTAATAGACTTATGGTTTTAAGGCTTTTTAAAACTTATAAGTTTTATAAATCAAGGCTTAATGGGCTGACCCGGCCCATTAAATGGGTACGGGTTGGCCCATTTAAGATTTCTTCGGATTCGGCTTCTTCTTTGACTTTGACTTTTTGAATTTGACTTTTTGCCTTTGACTTTGACTTTTTCACGCTTTTTCTAATCCCGTGCTCGGTTTTGTCTGTTTTGGCTTGATTTTTGTCCTTTATTGAATATCCGTTACCTGCACAATCATAAATCACAAAACACACAAATACAATGTATTTTTGGTATATTTTGGTCATTTTAGGCACGTTTTTATAGGTAAAAAGTATGTGTATTTTAGCACATACCACATTTGTTACCTGTTACCGATTTACCCATATGCGATGTATAGTATTGTATATTTGTGCCTTATTTTTCAACCACCGGTGTATGATTGGGAGGATTTGTGGCATGCAGAGCTTTATCTGAGAAGCAGTAACCCTACAAGCGTCCCGACCTATGGGATTCGGTAATATTCAATACACTCCTGCTTAACATTCGAGTATCTGTTTCTTTAAATGATTTTTTTTGCTTTAGCATCCATGTTAATATGTATAGTAATGTTAGTTCTTGATGTATCTTGGAAACAAACATGTTTTCTTATGAGAATAGTTCGTACTGCTTAGCAGAAAATATAAGTCATTTAAAAAATATATTTTCTACTACATAAAGCTATTTAAATGAAATTGGTGTTGTATTTTTGTTGGTTTAGGAATCAACATTTTTCACTGATTAACCGTTGGACAAAATCGTTGCTGAACCAAGGCCTGACATTCGAATGTCACAAAATGAAGTACACGCTGTAAGTTGTCAAAACTGTTAATACTCAGTTAATAGTATTGTGTGTTTTGTAACCTTGAAGTTATATGCTTTTCACCTGTTGACAAGACACATATTCACATGACTGACCCATCCACTACTAAATGGGCTGAAATTGTTACATTTGCATGTACATTTATAAAATTATTTTGTTTTTGAGTAAACGGAATTATAGTTTCTATGTGTTAAAAATGCACATTCGCCTTCGACCCATTTGACCTATCATGAATAACCAATGTATGCCCTTTTATGTGGCATTCCATGGACCTGTGGAGACCTACATGTGGTGCATACTAAACAACTGTCATATTCCTTCATAATTCTTAGATGGTTTCATTCTCCATGCCTAACTAAAGTTTCGGGAAAGATAATTTCTTAGCAATAGCTTGGGAAAATGGTCCTGAAATGGAAAGCATATGGGTGATACTGGTTATTGTTTATATTTGAGGAGTCAACCTAGACCATTTATTATTTAAAGGTCTTTGTTACTTATTTTATATATCTACAGGTCAAATGGGTAAAATAAACAAACTACAGCTTACAACAAAATGTGTTGAACGGGTGGGAGATAAAAGTGTATATTGGATGAGTAAAAAAGTCATTTAATTATTATGTGTTAACTAAACCTTTTGATTCCTTAATTCTGTATTGCTACCGAAACAGAACTGAATCCCAGTTTAAAAAAGTCACTACTGAGTGGCATGTGTAGGATATTGAGGCTTGACCTCTCATTTTCTAATACATGTCATGATACATGAGAATGCACATACGTTCTATGTTCACTTTACGTTGTTAGAATCAACATCAACCTTGACAAGGGATTTGTCCGCATACAACACGATTCATAAAAGTGTACACATTTAGAGAGTGAATGCCCTTGGCTCATTTACGTCCGGTTAAAATTCGTCAGGTAATATAAAGAAGCTAGACTGCCCATCCGGGCGGGCCTTGAAGCTATGTTATAAAGAAGCTAGCCCACCATCTAAATTATTTCTTTCTTCTCATACTTTTTATTGTTCTTTTTACATATAATACAAGAACACTTTCTTTTTCTTTTCAGTTTTGCTTAAAATATTTGTTGTTAATCATTATTGATTTACGTCCAATTAGATCTCGTCAAGTAAGATTATGAAGTGAACCCGCCCATCGGGTGGGTTATGAAGCTAGTTACCCAATATATGTGCAACTATCCCAAATAAAATCCAACTTCAAAACTGTCCCATTTCGGATCTGATTGCACACTAAAATGTATGGCCCTAATTATCATACTTAGACACACAATCAGAAGCTATCCTTCTAGGGTTTCTTTATATACATATAGAACCTAATGAATGTAGATTGGCTAACCTTAATTCCACTTTTAAGTTAGGGTTTTACCCTCCTAAACATGACCTAATTCTGACGCGTATTTACTGTTTTGACAACTTTTCTTGTAACTAATATTTAACCAACTTTCAAAACTCCAACTCAATCGAGGCTAGGCTTTATGAAAAATAGACTCTTTGAACTACAATTTAGACACTAGAATCATATCAAAACACGTTTTTAACATCTAGATATCATCAGTTGAACACAGACTTAAATTCTGCTCAACTCTAAATCATGAATTAAAACGATCTAACCCTAACCATTTACACCAATACGATCCTAATTAAACCTTAAACACTCTAGCATGATTAAAATATACTTAATTACAATTAATTGTTACATGTTTTAAAGAAAGATTAATTGAAACATACCAAAACCTTGATTCTTAAAACACTAAATCACCAACTTGTTCTTGATTAAAAAAATATTTTTTTTCTCTTGCTTCAGAGTTTTGGCGATCAAAAGGAAAAGAGGAGAGAAAAAGTGATTTAGGGTTTTATTAATTTGGTATTTATACTAATAGAATCCTAATTGTAATCAAACTTTATTTCCTTTTTTTCTTTCTTCTAAAACCGGCCGAACAACCCCTTTATATATATATATTTTATATATATATATATATATATATATATATATATATATATATATATATATATATATATATATATATATATATATATATATATATAGAGAGAGAGAGAGAGAGAGAGAGAGAGAGAGAGAGAGAAGGGATCAAGTGAGAAGAAAAAATATAATGAGAAGAATAAGAAGGATTTTTAGCCATATGTTCAGAGTTTTGGCGATCAAAAGGAAAAGAGGAGAGAAAAAGTGATTTAGGGTTTTATTAATTTGGTATTTATACTAATAGAATCCTAATTGTAATCAAACTTTATTTCCTTTTTTCTTTCTTCTAAAACCGGCCGAACAACCCCTTTATATATAATTTTTTTTATTTTTTATTTTTTATTTATTTATTAATTAGCTAATTATCTTCATTACCTTAAGTTTTTATAAAAGCCTAAGCTAATTTGGGTAAACCTTTTTACATAAACGCAACTTACTAAACCTTATAAAAATAACTTTTTATTTTACATTTCACTTTCTATATTTAGAAAGTCTACCCTAATTCGCCAAGTTCACTCACTTAACTTATTTCCATCATAATATGTTTCCCATAAACGCTTAACATAAAATCATCCAACTATTGACGTAGCAATGCATGTTGTACGTCATTACTTTTCCATTATCACTATTCGTGAACAAATGTAATACTTATCACTAAACACAAACACACTCAAAATGAGACGATCATACACCTCAAAATGATATCATGCACCTATTTAAACCACTTAGCACACATAAGTTACACATAGCACACAAGAAACATACAAAATGAACTCTTAGCCATTTCTAAAGGTATCACTAACCTGATTAAATCACGGATGTTACAGTATCCCCTCCTTGAAGAAATCTCGTCCCGAGATTTAACTAGCAGGCTCAACAACTCAGTCCACAAACAACTATGGATACTTAATCCTCATCTGATCTTCGTGTTCCCAAGTAAACTCAGGACTACGTTTTGAATTCCACCTAACTTTCACAAGTGCTATATTCCTACGTTTTAACTTCTTAATTTCTGGTTCCATAATCTCTACAGGTTCCTCGACAAAACGAAGTATCTTGTCGACCTCGATCTCATCCAATGGCACATGTAAATTTACATTCGCCAGACACTTCTTCAGATTTGACACATGAAAGGTGTCATGCACGCTACTCAACTCCTCAGGTAACCTCAACCTATAAGCTACAAGACCATTCCTTTCAAGGATCTCAAATGGTCCTACATATCTCGGTGCTAACTTACCCTTCTTTCCAAAATGCACTACGCCCTTCCATGGTGACTCCTTTAATAACACCTGATCACCCACCTCAAACTCTAACGGTTTACGTCTTTTATCCACATAGCTATTTTGACTATCCCTCGCCGCTTTAAGCTTTTCCTTTATCAATACCACCTTATCTGTCGTCTCTAGCACTAACTCAGGTCCAATCAAACTACCCACTCTAATCTCTGCCCATAACACAAGCGATCTATACTTCCTACCATACAAGGCCTCAAACGAAGCACGCCGAATGCTCGAATGATAACTGTTGTTGTAAGAAAACTCGGCTAATGGTAGATGGACATCCTAACTACCACAAAAATCTATAACCCACACCCTTAACAAATCCTCCAAAGTCTGAATTGTACGCTCACTTTATCCATCCATCTGAGGATGATAAGCAGTACTCAAGTCTAATCTTGTCCCTAACGCTTTCTGTACCGTTTGCCAAAAGTGTGAAGTAAATCGCCCATCTCGATCTGAAATAATCGACACGGGCACTCCATGACGTGCCACAACTGCATCAATATATAATCTTGCTAACTTCTTCGTATTATAATCCTCACGAATTGCTAGGAAATGAGCCAATTTGGTAAGTCTGTCGACTATTACCCATATCACGTCATGCCCACTTCTTAACCTAGGTAACTTGGTAATAAGATCCATAGTGATCATATCCCACTTCCACTCTGGTATCTCAGGTTGTTGCAGTAAACCCGAAGGTCTTTGATGCTCATCCTTCACTTTTGCATAAGTCAAACACTTACTAACTTATGTAGCAATATCTCTCTTCATTCCCGGCCACCAATACATATCACGCAAGTCGTGTTACATCTTATCCGCTCCAGGATGCACAGAGTACTTAGACTTATGAGCTTCGTTCAAAATTACCATTCTTACATCTCCTACTAAAGGGACCCATATCCTATCCATAAAATACAAACTTCCATCTTCCTTCCTTTCCATCTGCTGATCTAAACCATATAGTCTTTCTGCAAGAACGTTCTCCTGTTTGAACGCCTCACTCTGAGCTACCAATATCATTTCTTTCACTTGGACTGAATGGTCCTAGCCATTGCTCGAATACATCTAGGTTTCACCCGTTCCTTCTTACTTAACGCATTAGCCACCATATTCACCTTACCAGGATGGTAGCAAATCTCATACTCATAATCACTAAACAGCTCGATCCACCTCCTTTGGCGCATATTCAACTCCTTTTGGTTGAAAATATGTTAAAGGCTCTTGTGGTCTGTAAAGATGACACTCTTCGTGCCATACAAGTAATGCCTCCAAGTCTTAAGAGCAAACACGACAGCTCCCAACTCTAGGTCGTATGTTGTATAATTCTTCTCGTGAATCTTCAGTTGTCTTGATGCATAGGCGATTACCTTGCCTCTTTGCATGAGTACACAACCTAGTCCTTGATTCGATGCATCACAATAAACTACAAAATCTTCAATTCCGTCTGGTAACGACAAGATAGGAGCATCACACAGATTATTCTTCAAGGTCTAAAATGCTTCTTCCTCTTTTTCGCCCCACTCATACTTTTTGGTTTTTCTGAGTTAGCGAAGTAAGGGGTTTAGCAATCTTGGAGAAATTCGTGATGAAACGCCTATAATAGCCAACTAATCCCAAAAAATGATCGAACTTCCGACGGTGTTGTAGGAGCTTTTCAATTCTTCATCGCCTCTATTTTACTTGGGTCCACGTGAATACGACTCTGGTTGACCACGTGTCTAAGGAAATGCACTTCCTGTAGCCAAAACTCGCACTTAGAAAACTTCGCATACATCTTCTCCTTTCTCAGTAACTCCAACACCAACTTCAATTGAACTTCATGCTCTTCCTTCGTCTTTGAGTAGATCAGAATGTCATCAATGAAGACAATGACAAACTTATCTAGATACGGTTTGCATACCCGGTTCATCAAGTCCATGAAGACCGTTGGTGCATTGGTCAATCCAAATGGCATAACTATAAACTCAAAATGTCCATATCTCGTTCTAAATGTGGTCTTTGGAGTGTCATCATCATACACACGTAGCTGATGATATCCTGACCAAAGATCTATCTTAGAGAAATAACACGCTCCTTGCAGCTGATCAAATAAGTCATCGATCCTAAGGAGTGGATAACGGTTTTTAATAGTTATTTTGTTCAGCTCCCTATAGTCGATACACATATGAAATGATCCATCCTTCTTTTTCACGAATAACATCGGTGCTCCCCACGGCGAATGGCTAGGTCGTATGAAACCCATGTCTTGCAACTCTTGAATTTGCCTGGATAATTCCTGCATTTCTGAGGGTGCCAAACAATATGGAGACATCGCAACCGGCGTCGATCTAGGAACTAAGTCTATATGGAACTCAACTTGTCGCTGCGTTGGTAGCCCCGACAAGTCTTCCAGAAACACATCAGTAAAATCGCGCACCATGGGTATATCACTTATTTTAGGTTCATCTACCTTAGCGTTCATTAGGGATTTGGTGGCTTTCCAAATACGTTCCCCATGAACTCGAAGTATCCCACCCTCATTTGTTGGTATCTCTACTACCTTCTCATGGCACACTATAACAGCCTTATTCTTGGACAACCAGTCCATCCCCACAATCATATCAAAACTTCCATGACCCAACGGTATCAAATCTATAGTGAACAAGGAATTTCCTAGTTCTAGTTTGCAATCACGAATAACCCTATCAACTTCTACACTCTTACCATCAGCTATTTCTATCGCATAACTATGGTTTACAATACAAGGTTCCACATTTAGCAAAGGCGCAAACTTAGTAGAGATAAAACTAAAATCAGCTCTAGAATTGAAAAGAACAGTAGCAAATTGATTGTTTAAAGAAAATGTACCCGTCACAACTTCGGGATCCTGAAGAGCCTCTACTGCATTCCCATTAAATGTCTTTCCTCTTGCTTGGTTCCTAATGTTTTGGGTGTTCTTGTTTCCCTCCAAAGCCAACGATTTCTTTGCCTGACCAGTTGCTTGTTTCCACTTAGGGCAATCATAGCGAAGATGGTCAAGACTCCCACATTCACAGCATGCCCTCTGATTCTGCCCCATCTTCACCGTATTCACAGGCGCCACTTGCCTAATTGGTACCTAACACTATCTCGCAAAATGACCCAGTTTCTGGCAGTTATAGTACAACTTACAAGGTGAATTCTCCGGGTGGAAAGTATAACACTTAGCACACTTAAGGTAGGTGTTTACATTGTCGTTCCTAGGAGAAAATGTCGCCTCAAACCCTAATCCAGTCTTAGATTTATTATTGTCTTTCCAGGTACTCCCTTACTTACTTGATTCCTCCATCTCTTTCCTCTTATCATTTCTCTTAGTCAATGTCCCACAACGGACAGCCTCATTAGTGAGTATTCTAGCCGTCAAGATAGCGCTCTGAATAGAAGTTGGCTGGGTTGCCCAAAGCATACCATAGATTTGAGGTGCCAACCCATGGATGTGCCTCTTGATACGCAAAGATTTAGGAGTAACTAAGTAAGGAACTAGCTTGGCCAGTTCATGGAACCTGTCAGTGTAGGCGACATGATTGGATCCTACCATAGTGTGGTTCCAAAACTCATTCTCTAGTTTCTCCATCTTGTTGCTTGGACATAACTCCTCCATAAGCAACGCCTTAAAGTCATTCTAACTCATACCAATTGCAGCTTCACGACCTCTCGCTTGGACTTGTGTGTTCTACCAAGTCAAAGCTTTGTTCATAAAACAACTAGCAGCATACCTCACTCTTTGGTTCACTGTATAACCACTGTTTTCAAACACCAACTCCATCTTTTCTATCCAACGGGTGAGTGCTACTGCCCCACCCTTTCCATCAAACTCCTTAGAGTTACAAGAAGTGAAAGTCTTGTAGGAACATCCATCGTTCCCACCATTTGCATTCCCTCTATTCACATTGTTCACATTAGCAATCACTTGAGTGACGATATGAGGAATGATATTCTGCAACTGCTGCGCAATTATTGTAGCAATGTCGGGATTAGGTTCTGGGCTTGCTTCTGGGGTTGGATTTTGACGCATAGGTCGAACCATGTTTCTATAAAGGAAAGGAATAATATACATTAAACGGGAGAAGACTAACTTCGATCCCATACTTCTATAATAGTATATATATATATATAAATATATATATATATATATATATATATATATACATACTACTATCATAATACTATATGTAACACCCCCAAAATTCAGGACAACGCAGCGGAATGGTAGCATTGGGGTGCTACTTCAGGGCACAAAACACAAGTCACGGAAAACGACCTTAAAATGGACGTTTTAAATAAAGTCATATTCTATTTAATAAAAGATCAGAGTTGCAACAGGTTTCATTTATAATGTATTAGAAAACATTGTCAAAACGTTTGTCACATAGTACTCAAGTTATTAAGCCTTCAAAAATATATATCCGCGCGACTCGAATGCTCCCAATGCTCCACTAGCAAAATAGTAACCTGAAAATACATGCTAAAACGTCAACAATAATGTTGGTGAATTCATAGGTTTAAGTAAAAAAACAGTATTGAAATAATTTAAGAAATATTTCAGAAGAAAAGTAGCGTTACAACATTTAAAAGTGTTATTTCCGAAATCCATCCAAAATCCAAGTAGTGATTCATCAAATCAAGAAGTATTTAAAAGTGGACCACAAGATCGAAGTAATGGTGGACTAAGTACATATTCCGAAGTCCAAAACAAGTAATGTAGACAAGAGAAACACATTCATCAAGTCTAAGTATATATTATTGCACTAAGCTCATGACACCGAAGCCGTATCGTAATTTTTTTATAAAAAAAAAAAGGGAATGCACCCAAGTTCGAGTAATTAAAAGGGCTTTGCACCATTATTCGTAATTAAAAGGGAATTTGCACCAGTAATTCTTACTTATAAGGGATTTGCACAAGTAATCGTAATTATAAGGATTGTGCATCAGCATTCCGTAAAATTAAAAAGGGATTTGCACCAGTATTCATAATTATAAGGGAATTGCACCAGTATATGTAATTATAAGGGATTTACACCCGAGTTCGTGGCTCTTAGGCAATAACATTTAGGCAATAATCTGGATAGCATACAGTTGAAAACACTTTTGTCCATAGTAAAACAATCATGTCCAAAATTCATAGTTTTAAATATAGGTATTCAACGATCTCCAATCATGTAGTAAACAAATCAAGCTTTAGTAAAACAGTCATGTAACGCTTACGTATAGAAATCAATAGGTTTGTGTAGTAAAACAAGCACGTATTCTCACCCCGAAAATAGTTTATGAAAACCATTAAAAGAAAAAAGGTGGGGCTATGAACTCACCTCAAAAGTAAAGTGACGAATAAGTCGAGTGAATGACAGAATACGTGTCACGGAAATATCCGAAAGCAACCTAAGTAAATATGAGTCGTATGAGTACTAAGTACTTTGAATAACGAATGCTATATATAATTCTATATAGCTACATCACCATCTAATCGAGTTTGTGAACAAATATTTAAATTGCATTTAATAACTATTATCCGTGTGTTTGTACTCGTATAATCGAATATATAATTCAATTGTCTTTGTAAAATAATGTTTATAAAGTTTAGGACATGTATAAATATTATACAAATGATTCTAAAAATGTTTCGCAAAATTTATATTGAAAACGAACCAACAATATTCACGTCAGGAAATAGTGCACAAGTATAAAATAGTGTGTAACTTTCGCGTTTTAAGCCCGTTTCTTACGTCTACGCTTTCGTATTAAGACGCGTTATCAAAATATTACGTTTTCATATTTTTGACCAACTGATGAACAGTAGTTTTTACTGTTCATGACAGTTTATAAATTTATTTTTAAAGATTTAGTTATCGTAAAACCCGTAAATGCCGTATCTTTGTAAAATAATATTTATAAAGTTTAAGACATGTATAAAAAATAATAAAATGATTCTAAAAATTTTTCGCAAAAATTTTATTTTCAAAACGAACCAACACAATTCACCTTTACGAAATAGTGCACAATTAGAAAATAATGCGTAACTTTCTCGTTTTAAGCCCGTTTTCCTTTACGTTTCTTATGTCCACATTTCGTATTAAGTCGAGTAATCAAATCTATAACCATTTTTAAATTTAGTTTTTTCTGATGATAGTGATTTTTACTGTCATAACAATAATATACTTATTCTATTGTTTTTGGTTGTCGTAAACATCGAATACGTCGATATTATTCGTTATATAGCTCCGTTTATAAAACGAATTCTTTTCGAGTACGATCTCGTAATAAAGTTATATCATAATATTTGATGTTTTAAAAATATCATTTTCTGTAATGATTAGTAAATTTTATAAAAATAGTTTTTATAAAAGTAATTCTCGTCTAAACATCGAAACTAACGTATCTTTAACGTTTAATAAATCGTTTTTCGAGTTTCTATCCATTTGGAATCGTCATGAGGCGTATTATTTTATGTAAATGCAAACCTATGTATGAAGTTGAAATCAAAATCACCCTTTTATTATCTCAAGTGTGTTCATTTAAAAGAGTTATTATTTGTTTATTAACTATAATAAACCCAATTTATACAAAATCATGTTTATACTTAAACAACATGGGTCAACATATTTTATTATCCATTTTTCCATGATTATAATATAACAATTGACATAAAAAAAGTGTGTAAATTCATAAACATAAGTGATAATTCGTTTACATAGTAAAAAAATCCTAATTGGGTACTTTGATAGTTTATATAAAAAATTAAACAAATAAAAATGATGAAAGTAAAGACATGAAGGTTTTTAGATAACCTTATTATGATGTAAGATGATGAACCAAAGTATCTAAACCCTTGTTTAGATATAAAACCCTAGCTTTCCATTTTAAAACCCTAGTTTCACTTTTCTTGATTAATACTTGAAAAATGCTTAGCCAATGCTTGGAAATATCTTAGAATATCTTAGGATGGATGTATATAGGAGTGTATAGGTTGAATAAAATTTTGTATGGGTTTGTGTGGGAGAGTGTTGTATGCCGTAGCATATAGAGAGACAAAGGGAGAGGTTTTGTGAATTTTTACCAAGTTTAAGCATGTATGATTTCTCATCACTAGATACATGTATATATATGGTGCAAGTATTTGGTCAAGGAGACATGGTAAGGTCCTAGGGATGGTCTTGGTCATGGTCTTGGTCAAAGAGACAAGGCATGGCTAGACATTTATGAGATATGTTGTACATTGACCAAAATGAAGAGTTTTCTTATATCTCTTGGTATAAATGGCTATAAATTCGGCATACATATGATATGTATGATATATTTTGTAACTTTTATGTATTGGGTATAAAAGTGGGTATTTGTTGAAGCGTAGAAAAGTTTTGGTGGTTCCGGGAGTGCCTAAACGCATTTTATCGCGAAACGTATACACTTTACGTATCCGATAAAAATAAAATGAACAAATTTAATAAATTTTACTCAAAATAATTACTTAACACTTGCTTGATGTAAACATTTATTTGTTTGGTGTCCGTTTACACTAAACGATAATTTTTAACTTACGCGATTTAACTATTAAAAATAAAAGTAAACGCGTACGAGGAAGAAAAATAAATAATTAGTAAAATAGATGACAAGGGGATGCCCTAAGGTTAACTACTAGCTGTGGATTCAAGATCCGAGTCACTGTCTGATATCACATACTCTATCTTTTCCCAAACTTCCTTCAACCCTTTATTCTCCTCCACTTCTTCTTCCGGTGTTAACTTGTATCCACGAAACTTTCTAGGAAACTGAATGACAACGCCATCCTTGGTTGTCATCTTTGTCTTCCATTCCATGATTGACCTCCTTTATGGTTATCTTCTCTTCAATATGGCATGGGTAAAGGCCAATTGGAACTCGGGTCCTATAATTTGTTCTCTTCATCCTAAGTCATGTCCCTGGCTCAACGAAACTCCTACGCCCGGTTGCAAAGACAGTTCCCTAACGGAACTTCTTATGGGAATGGGAAGGCATATCTAACTAATAACGAGGCAATACGCACTTAATCAGCTATGGGTAGGCAACAAAACTAAGACGATAACTTAACAAAATCGAAAATATAAAAGCTACGCAAAATAAAGAGGAAGCAT
The DNA here is from genome assembly GCA_026074375.1 of Tanacetum coccineum. Lineage (NCBI taxonomy): Eukaryota > Viridiplantae > Streptophyta > Magnoliopsida > Asterales > Asteraceae > Tanacetum > Tanacetum coccineum. The sequence goes on along the minus strand of BQNB010004962.1, from coordinate 37,675 downwards.
AGCAGTTATAAAAATAAACACTTAAGCCCTAAATGCATCTACATGAAGGAACTCTAGGTTATAGTTTAGGCTCAACCACCTACTTTTCTATAACCAAAGGCTTTGATACCAATCTGTCACACCCCGCCAAGGCGGAAACGCAAAGCGCGACGAGAAGGGGAATCATCACAACACATTGGCGTCTATATAGAGAAACTAAATCATGCATAAAATACAAGGTATAGACACACAGTGCCATGAAAATAACCAAACACATCGACAAAATCCAAAAGGCGTCTAACATTGAAATGAAGGCAGTTCATGCCAATGTCATAACATGCAAACATTCATACATCCTAATAACGTAAAACAAATAACATTTATCATCCAACAAATAACGAAATCTAGATAACAAAACTTCGCCAGCTACCTATGGTCTATCTAGCCACTTTTCTTAACTTTAACCTCTTCTTGCTGAATACCTGAAAATGATGCTTATATGTCAACACAATGGTTGGTGAGAAACATAGGTTTTCAGACACACATACCCAATCAGTTACCAAAACATTTTAACCAATTCATGTAATTATAAAACAATACGCTTTTGCATGACAATTATGCTAACTAACATACAAGCTAACATGCATTCAATATAATCAATCATTAAAACACCAAGTAGACGAACTCAATCATTCTTGGATCATACCAAATCTCTTTACCTTTAGCTAAGGCCATGGATACCCGCAAGTAACCCTCCTGACTAGTCCACACATCAATATCACATCACATAACATGTAGCACATAACGCATATCAGTCACATAAAAGTCCATGCATATACACTAACACATAATAACAGGAATATAAAACTCATTTAAACACCTGCATCATTTCCATCCCAAGTTTAAAACAATGTAAAAGTGGGACTATGTAACTCACATGAATGCTCAAAATGCAGCTTCCAATTTCCATCACGCAACTATACAAATAAATAAACACGGTTACACACGACCAAGCTAAAAGCTCTAGTCCATGTAACACATATATGATGGATGTCTAAGGGTTGACTAACCATCATGGGTCACCCCGACACCATGCCCAACCTTAACCACTTCATTAACTCATTACACTAGTTAACTATAATTTGTTCAAAAGTGCAGAATTTTAGTGTAACTTTACCCTCTCAAAACCTTTACTTGCTGACCTTCATAAATTATACCAAAAATCACCTAAGTTCATTTATGAGTTTACTAACTATCTTGTGATTCCTAACCTCTCATTACATGCACAACTATCCTAAATAAAATCCAACTTCAAACTGTCCCAATTCGGATCTGATTGCACACTAAAAAGTATGGCCCTAACTATCATACTTAGACACATAATCAGAAGCTATACTTTTAGGGGTTCTTTATATACATATAGAACTTAATCACTGTAGATTGTCTAACCTTAATTTCACTTTTAAGTTACGGCTTTACCCTCCTAAACATGACCTAAATCTGACCTGTATTTACTGTTTTGACAACTTTTCTTTTAACGAATATTTAACCAACTTCTAAAACTCCAAATCAATCAAGGCTGGACTTTTTGAAAACTAGACTCTTTGAACTACAATTTAGGTTTTTGAATCATATCAAAACATGTTTTTATCATCTAGATATCATCAGTTGAACACAGCCCCAAATTCTGCTCAACTCTAAATCACAATTTAACACGAATTAAACCTAATCGTTTACATCAATTTGATCCTAATCAAACCCTAAATACTCTAACATGATTAATTCATCCTTAATTACAGTAGATCTTAAAACCCTAATGATCCATCATATTAATTGTTACATGTTTTAAAGAAAACTAAACAAAAGCTTAATTGAAACATACATAAACCTTGATTCTTGAAACACTTAATCACCAACTTGATCTTAATTTTAAAAAATCTTTTTTTTTCTTTTCTTGATGGAATCGGTGGAACAAACAAAGAGAGGAGAGAAAAGTGTTTAGGGGATTTATTGATCTTATATTTATACTACCTAGAATCCTAATTGTAATCAGATTTGTTTCCTTTTTTCTTCTTCTTTATAACCGATCCAAATAACATCCCTTTTTTAAAATTAATTTTATTTATTTATTTTACTATAATATTTTGTTCCCCCCCTCCTATATATATTTTATATATTTTTTATTAGTTATTAATTAACTAATTATCTTCATTACCTTAAGTTTCTATAAAAACCTAAGCTAATTTGGGTAAACCTTTTTACATAAACACAACTTACTAAACCTTCTAAAAATAACTTTTCATTTCACATTTCACTTTCTATATATAAAAAGTTTTCAACAAACTTCCATAATTCACTCTCTTAACTTATTTCCATTGATGTATTTCAAAAGCTTTAAATTTATAAGACTGAAAATACCGGACAATTATATGGAAACACACGGGTAAAAGTATAACCCACGTATGCAGTATAATCTTTTTAGGTAAGACCATGTCGTCCACAGGGATTAGAGTAGTGTTCGAATAATCAGAAAGAAAATAGACTTTAACAATTTTAAAAATAACTTTAGTTTTATCAATGATAATAAAGATGACTACTCGAATAGTTAAGAATAATTTGTAAGTGTTGGAAATGATTTGATCTTGAAGATGGGACATTAATTTATAAAAATGATTTCTCGTAAGAAAACATTTTTACGAATTAACTTGATTAACTTAAGACTTATATTTAGTTAACTAAACCAAATGTGTCACTCAATTAATCTAGTTATTATTATATCAAAGCTTATTTAGTTTATCAATTTACGAAAGTGGATTTCTCAACACAGACGTTAAAGACCATAGACAAATCTTTAAAACCGCATAGATCATAACGGATCTTTTGACCTATACCGATATGATTATATAATCTAAGTTGATAAAGCAAATAATAGATAGCTAAGATATAAAACAGGTTGCAACATAGATTAAGAATTTAAAACCGATCAAGATCATACCAAAACACTTATTCATTATCGTAACTCACCGAGTAGTATGAGAGATTTAGTCTATGGCTAAGGAGTTCATAACAAAAAGCAACTTTACCTAAACTTCATTATTTCTCAAAACTAAGTAAGAAAACTTCTCGTTCTTGATGTTAGATCTTTATCTTCAAAGAAAATGGTGTTCTTGGTGTTTGTGGTAAAAGGAGGGAGAGTGTGTGTGTGTAAAATGGGATAGAATGTGAGGAATGATTGCTTAGAAGGATGCAAATTCGTCCTCAATTTATAGGAAAGATTGGGTGCAAAGTGCGGCGCACTTAGGAAAGAGTGCGGCGAACTTTGGGAGTTAATGCGATTACATTTAATGACTTTTGCACTTGCAAATAAGTGCGGCGGTTTTGAGGAGTTAATGCAGGTGCATTTATTAGACTTTAATTCTTCAAACTTTAGGAGAATGTACGGCGCACAATATTATAAGTGCGACGGTTTTGGGTTTTGAAGGAAAGTGCGGCGCACAATGTAGCAAGTGCGGCAGACTTCTTGAACTTTGGCTAGAAATCTTTTCTTTTCTTGTATTTGTCTCCCAAAGTGTTAGGATTCTGGAAATTAGGTCTCTAGATCTTTAAAGTGAAACCTATAAGCAATTCAAGGCATAATTAAGTACAAAAAAAGTTCACGAGAAATGATAGAATAAACATAAATAACACCATAGAAACATGTATAATTTGGGCGTTATCAAATCCCTCTACACTTATCTTATTGCTTGCCCTCAAGCAATGGAAGCAAAAAAAATAAATAAAATCATTTGTTGTGACGTGGAGAAAATTTGGATTTTTAAGAGAGTTTGCATATTAGATAACTTTTCAGGCATAAACATATAAAATAGCACCTCACATAGGGATAGTGTTTGATTTTAAATTCACTCAGCCACTTAGATAGGGTATATATGTTTTGTGAAGAACACTCAATTGCACGGCTCATAATCTCGACAGTTACCATAGGCTTGTACTTTTACCATAAAACTGAGAATGGTGGAACTGTAGGTACTAGAGAGGATCTATATCTTCAGCGCCCGAAACATAAGCCTTGATTTTTTTGAACTATAATAAACTCATATAGCACTTACTGTTTTTTCTTTATTTCTTTTTTTTTTCATGATTACACTAAGGCTTAGCACAGACTTTTTTCATCACCTTTCGATATTTCAAGAGCAAATGCATTAAAAGGAGCGCTTTGCGAGAAATTAAAAGGCGGGGGGGGGGGGGGGGGAACTTTGGTGAGATACTCATGTCATGTGAAGGCTTTGGTCAAGTAAATGATGATTATGCACAGTTCCTAGAGCTTATAAAATTATCGGCTCTCTCAAGATACATTTTTGACCAGTACCAATGTTCTAGAAAAGGTGACAAAGACCCTACGTACACATCGTAACGATGGGATTATAGACAAATATGACTGCACTCAAACCTTAAAATCGAACAGCTAAAGGCATCAATTATCTTAGGTACCAAAGGTGGACACCCGAATATTTTTAAGGCTTAGATTTCTCACAATTTAGTAGACTGGGGTGTGCTAGCTATAATGTCAATCCGGTTGGATTTGCCTTACTAAGAGCATTTTTTTATTTCAAAACATATAATAAAATATTAGTTAGAAAATTTTTAATAGAGAAAACATAAAGGAATATGGTTAATTTTTCCTATTTGGCTCCCCTCCACACTTAAGTTGAACATTGCCCTCAATGTGATAACTGATAATAAAGATAAAATAGGGAAAATTAAAGGAAAATGGTACTTTTCAGGGCATAGAGAAATGCATAGTTGTAAGCTAATCTTGAGCATACATCGTAATTTTCCACATCTTTTAAGCTATAGTACCTTCTTAAGAGTAAACAAAAGCCCACAAAGAAAAAATATTTTTGTTGATTTTTTTTAGATAAAAGATATTAGTAGTGGAATGGAGGAGGAACTCCTCCATACTTAAGTGAAAGCACGGGTTGCCTCCCGAGAAGCGCTTAATTTTTAAGAGAGTCGTTAGCTAGACTCATATTTCGGGGGTCATTTGTTTAGGAAAAAGGGAGTGCTATAGGTTCTTAAAGTAGTGATAGTTTCACTTGCGGTCATTATTCTTCTACGGATTTATTTGACGTTTGGGGACATTACTATGAACTATTTCCATCTTTTCCATAAAAGTTCAACGATCCTGAATGGTTATTACTATTTCACTACATAAGGTCCAAACATCGAGATCTAAGTTTTCGGTTGTTTAAAACTTGCTACTTTGACGTGAAAAAGTAGACTTTTATTTCCTTGCTTGAATTCCTTTTCTCATTCCTAATTTTTTGTCATGCCAGGACTTTGTTTCTTTCCTTGTATAGGATGAGTGTTTTTATCTTGCTTGGTATCTAAGTTCGTCGAATCGTGCAATAGGGGACATTCTTTTTTACAGCAACGATTAAATATGGGTTACAAATTCTTCAGTGCCTAGTATGCGATGGTGTTCAATTTCAAATTGGGTTAAAATGGCAGTTTTTTCCATATATTAGTTTTTATGGTGTGGTACTGGTAGGTGTTTTGTAGGCAGTGCAAAAATCCCACAAAGCATCATTAAGTTTTCTTGACCAAATAGCAAGATTGTCTTTAACAGTTTTTTCAAGAATTCTTTTAAGAGCCTTGTTCGTGTTTTCAACTTGACCACTAGTTTGAGGGTGATAAGATGTAGAGAAACAGTGGTTAACTCCATATATTTTCATGGTTTTTCCATTATTTTGTTACAGAAGTGTGTACCTCGATCGCTGATTAGAGCTTTGGGCATTCCGAAACGACAGAATAGTCTCTTCAGAAAGGTGATTACTACTCGGGCGTCATTGGTTGGTAAAGCTTGTAGGTCCAAAGTCTTGGATCTGTTTAGCCTTTTGTAGGACAATAACTAACTTGAATAAATCCAAATCAACTATATGAGAGCCCTGACTATGACATCTATGGTGCTAATCGGAATCTTAACACAAGTACTAAGAAGAACACCATGTGAAACTTTTCCTATTTGGTATTAATTTTTCTATTTAGAAATACTATTTCAATTTCATACTAAACATTGTGCCGTTTTCGGGTTCCTTTATAACACAAGGAAACCTAAGGGGCTTTACATAAACGTGTGAAAAGGGATTCAAATGCATAATCCTTTTCCGTAAGCTATCTCTAAGATATCTCTAAGATACTTTTCACTATTCTGTTAATAAAAGCAGACTTTAACTAGCAATGATCAGTACTAATGTTAGTATGCCAGACTTAACTTAGTACGGCAGGACTTAACTATGTCTACCCGACATAAAGTCTGATCTTTAATCTGATAACCTACCAGACTTAAGTCTGTTACAATTGAATTCCTAACAATCCTCCCCCTAACGTGATCTTTACTTGTGCACTTCAAGTTTTTTGAATATCTTCATTATGGCTTCCTGAGGATTTCGTGAGCATTATCTATGGAATTGTTCTTGAACCTGGCAACAAGATGATTTTCTTGTTATAAACGGTTTTGACTTCTATCAGCAAACTCTTGTTGAAATCATCACTATGGAATATTTACATCATCAAATCTTTTAAAAACATGGCCAACACTTCACAATACATGATAATCTTTTCAGCCAACAAATAGACAGCAACATTGACTATATGTACATCAAATTATAAAGTTTTAGTCTATTCTCATCACTTCCAGGTGTGTTAACTCTTGAGAGAGGTGAATCATTGAAAATTTTAATGGATTTGATGTCTCTTTACTAGTTAGCCCATAACCCTGCGAGTAGCAAGGTTTGGTTTATAAACTATGGTACATTGAAACCATTTCAACTCTTAGTACATGGAACATGGTGAGATGAATACCCTTTGATTTTTAGCAAATCATCAGCTATCAAGGATTTGTTAAGGCCTTTACCAAGTACCTTTTGCCTCTTTGGGTAGCTAATCCTTGGTGGAATCATGACCTCACCTGGGTGGACTCGGTAACCAGTTTTAACTTTTGGAATTTAAACTCAGTGGTACGTTTGTACCATCTAGTTTTTGGTAAACTTGTCAAACCATTTAATGGACTTTTCCACGCCTTTACCACAAGCCCATATCCTTGTGGGCTAGCCACTCTATTCCAACATGATTGGTGAGTTGGCTAAACCATAGAGTTTTTGGTAAAACTGGTCAACCCTTTTAACGGATTTAGACGTCTTTACCAAATCCGTTTGCGTTTGGGGACTAGCCAATCCTTATGCCTATTTAAGCATGGTATGAACTGATGACCATTATGTGTGGTGGTTAGGCCAACACTCAAACCTTCTCTCTTTCCATTTATAGTCATAGTTTCCAACATACTTCCAGTAAGTGATAACTTTATACTTTCTTAACACAGCTTGCTTCTCAATCATCTTCAAAAGTATGTAACAAACTTCATTCATTTTTCCATTCCAGAAGCTTATTTTCGAGCATCACTTGGTGGCATCTTTCGAAAAAAGGATACTTCCAATTTATAGCATATAATACCTAACATGCCTCAAAGTTAGACAATGTACTTCATACTTATCATAATATCTCTAACTGATTATCTTTTGCTATAGTGGTAAGCGCCAAATGGCATCTTCATTGAGAGGTGGATCAAACATAGTCCTGAGATCACTCCATAATACTCTGTCATAAGCATCTTCAGGCCTATTTGTTTCATATTTCAGCATAACCAACATGTATAGTTCAATACGCAGCCTCTAGTTGTGAAGTCTCTAAATGTAAATACCCCCAAATGGGTCCGGCGGATAAGGGTCCGGGTCGTGGTTACTTCACGATCAAAAGCCCAAGATATATAAGACGACACAAAAAGTCGTTTTAAAATGATACATTGGATTTAATTTAAAGACTTAATACAAAAGCATATAGCTTTGCTTGTTCATTGTTGAATATTACAAAAGTTGACAATACGTTCCCCAAAATATGATGCACCTAAATCTTTAAGCGTGCAACCAAAAAATGTAACCCAAATGCATCCCTGGATCCATGCATGATTGATCTCTGAAAACATTGCTTAAAAAAAACGTCAACAAAAGTGTTGGTGAATTCATAGGTTTGATAATCATAATGTCAGGGGGACGCAAGAACCTTTTTAGTGATTAATGCAACACATGCAGATCTCACAAAAACTAGAGATTACATTTACACTAGTCATGACACTTGAAGCTCGACAGTATTGTTCGCATAATATTGTCTTACTCAGCTACGTAATGATGTTTTAACCCGGGAGAAAACATCCCAAATTCGACAAGTTTATACACGTTCGTTCTCGTGATAGGAAGTCACCCGAAACGGGGAGGTACGTTTCTCCGAATAGATCTAATTTAAATAACATTCGCGCTCACATAGTGTACTTCCCAACTACATCTATGCATTGACAAGTTCCGGACTAGTGGGCTTAATTGGGTTATCGCTACTTGGCAAACATGTCAAATCAATACTTGCGTTCCAATTTGTATTTAAAAAACGGAAGATTGTTTCCACCCCATAGTTATAAATCATGGATATCGGTTCAAAATGTAGGGTTATGAACTCACTTGAGTTCTGAATTATAATCCAAATATCTTTTGCAGATAAAAGGTTCCACTAAAAGCATCGAATGCAACCTAAATTATCATAGGTCGTATAAGTACTATGTACTTGGATATAATCTTATAGTTGTTACCTCGTACTATCGTTCGGGCTATCATAATTAAAGAGGTTAATTGAATTGACGTTCGAAGGAGTTAGGACACTTTTATTAAATCGTAACTCCAACAACTCGTCGAAACGCCATCGGGAAGAGGCCCTCCCTCTCATATGAAATCCCTAGTAATATAGTACTTTGATAACCACATAATATTCTATATAGCTCAATCACCAACTAATGGTTTTGGTAAAATTGTGTTTAATAAGTTAAAACGTTTATAATTACCGTTTAGTAAAACTGGCGTAACTTTTCCGGTTGTTAGCCGTTCTCGCCGTTCTTATGTCCATCTTTTCGTATTAAGAGGGTTTTCAATATTTGACATTTTCATAAATTTTCCCCTGATGAACAGTAACTTTTACTGTTCATGACAGACATGAGTTTTATAAATTCCGTATTTGTTGTCGTAAAACCCGTAAATGTCGTATTTTATTCGTTATAGCTCCGTTTTTAATGATTCTTTCGAGGACGTTCTCGTATTGGAAAGTTCTATATTTTTATGAGGTTTACAAAAATATAACTTTCTGTCATGAATAGTAACTTTTATAAAAATAGTTTTATAAAAGTATTAAATTGTCGTAAAACTCGCAAAATTCATTAACTCGTTCGGTTGATTAATTGGAAAAAAGTCCGATTCTTATCATTTTGGAATCCTAAAAATATGTATAATTTGTTAAAAATATCATCACTTGCTGTTTATAATTTTTATAAAAATGTTTTTATAAAAATTTACTTACGACTTCGTTTATTAACGTATAACTTGTTTTTAACGTAACTTTTTCGTTATTAATCCGTTTAACAAGTTTCTTACTTTTTCGGAATCGTCGTGAAATGTATTATCTTATAAAAATATAAAATAAATATATTTTTAAGCACTTTGGGACAGAATGTTTGCATGACATTCATAGGTTCATTTTTGACCTTGTTTTTATGTTTTACCACTTTATACTTGTTACATAATAACCATAAGTGTTCATATTTTCTTATCATAATATAACCTTATTTTAATGTCTTTATAACCTTATATAGTCCATAATTAACTAACTTGACTTAAGTATTTCTTTATAACTTGAAAACATATTAATAAACTATTAAAAACCCTAATTATCCCCTATCATGTTTACACCAAAAACAACATGCTACAATATTTTATCATTCATTTTTAACATGATATTATGTAATATCAAACATATATAAAAGTAATCCATATGATCATTTCAAGTTTAAATCTCATTTTCATGATAAAATCCTAAATGGTGATTAAACTAAATAGAAATAACATATGCTTAAAAAAATGAAGATTATAAGAACATAAAGAGTTCAAGTAAACCTTATGAGGTATGATGATGATGATAAGCTAGTGCTAAACCCTTATTTAGCCACAAAACCAAAGCTTGCACAAATAATAACCCTTGTTTTCTTAACAAAACCCTAACTTCCTTTTTCTTAAGTAATACTTGGAAAAGCTTAGTCAATGCTTGGGATCACCTTAGAATAACTTATAATGGATGTGTATAAGTGTGTATGGGTTGTATAAAAATTGATATGGGTTTGGTAGAGTGCTTGATAATTGCCGAAGCAATATAGAGATGTGGAGAGAAAGATTGTGAAAATTTACTAAGTGTTTTACTTCTATGAATACTTAGCTAGTTACTTGCATGTATATAAGGTATAGATGTAGTCAAAGAACATGTTATGGTCATAGGAATGGGTCTTAGTCTTGGGATGGTCATGGGTATGGGCCCTTAGTCAAAGTAAGGCAAGGGTATGGTGTTTTGAGTTAATGAAGTAAGGTGTATATTTGACCAAAATGGATGAGTTTTGATATAATACTTGTACAAGTTGCAAGATTTTCGGCAAAACAAAGATATACAATGATATATTTTGTAATTTTTATGTATTGGGTATAAAAGTGGGTATTTGTTGAAGCGTAGGAAAGTTTTTGTGGTTCCGGGAGTGACTAACAAGCAAAATTTATCGCGGGGAAAACGATAACGTATACACTCTTTACGTATCCGATAAAATAAAATGAACAAAGTTATTAATTCTCCTCCAAATAATTATTATAACCTTGCTTGATTTAATATTTAATTGTTTGATGCACGTTTACATTGAACGCTAATTTTTGGCGTACGCGATTTAACCTATCGCTTATGATTTAAAGCAAATGGTCAATACAAAAGATACATTGTGAATTTATTGATGTCGTCAATGACTTGAATACACAGGGTGTTTTATAGACTTCCCCGTTTTAAACGGCCTTGTCTCAAGGCTTACGATGCGCACTTGACGACGATGGGTCTCGGTAAGAGGTCGTGGGTTTCTTTCTTCTTGAATTGGTCTTCTTGTTCCCACGTAAACTCAGGACCTCTCTTGGAGTTCCATCGAACTTTGACTAATGGGATCCAACTTCACTTCAACTATTTAACTTCACGGCCCACTATTTCTAATGGTTCCTCAACAAAATGAAGCTTGTCATCAAGATGAAGTCCATCCAACGGAACGGCTAATGGTTCGTCGGCATGACACTTTTTCAGGTTAGACACATGGAATGTATTATGAACTCTACTCAACTCTTCAGGAAGTTCGAGCTTGTAAGCAACCTCTCCAACCTTTTCTAACACCTTGAAAGGTCCAACATACCTAGGGTTTAACTTCCCCCGTTTGCCAAAACGTACAACCCCTTTCCAAGGCGAAACTTTAAGCATAACTTTATCCCCGACTTGGAATTCCATCGGTTTACGCTTCAGATCGGCGTAACTCTTCTGTCGATCACGAGCGGCTTGCATCCTTTGCTTGATCTGGATGATTTTCTCAGTGGTCTCTTGAATCAGTTCTGGACCGAGGATTTGAGCTTCTCCAACTTCAGTCCAACAAACAGGTGAACGACACTTCCGACCATAAAGTGCTTCAAATGGTGCGGCCTTGATGCTAGCGTGATAGCTATTGTTGTATGAAAACTCGACTAATGGCAAATGGTTAACCCAACCCTTTCCAAAATCGATCGCACAAGCACGCAGCATATCCTCGAGAGTTTGAATGGTCCTCTCGCTTTGTCCGTCTGTTTGTGGATGGTACGCAGTACTCATATCCAAATTAGTACCCAAAGCGTTCTGAAGTGACCTCCAGAAATTGGATGCGAATCTCGGGTCGCGATCACAAATGATTGAAACAGGTATTCCATGTCTCGTGACTACCTCCTTTAGGTACGTTCTTGCAAGTTTATCCAAAGGATCAGTCTCTTTCATCGGTGTGAAGATCGCAGACTTAGTGAGTCGGTCAACGATCACCCAAATGGTGTCGTAGCCTTGCGATGACTTAGGAAGCTTAGTAACAAAATCCATGGTGATGTTGTCCCACTTCCATTCAGGTATCTTAGGTTGTACCAACAATCCTGATGGCCTTGATGTTCGGCCTTGACCTTAGCACAGGTCAAACACTTGCTAACATAGGTGGCAATGTCGGCTTTCATATTGGGCCACCAATATAGCTTCTTCATATCTTGGTACATTTTGTCAGAACCCGGATGTATAGAGTATTTTGATTTGTGGGACTCGTGCATGATTACAGTCCGTAAATCTCCATAACAAGGTAGCCAACTTCTGCCATTGAGGCATAGGGTTCCATCTGTACGGGGTTCCAACTTTCTTGTCCTAGAAATGCTCTGGATATTTAGCGTTTTCAACCAACATTCCTCCAACATCTTCATTCTTGATGTTCTCTGGTTTCTGTGCTTCAGTCTGAGCATTCAAGATTTGCTTAGGAAGATCCAAGCTAATAGTCATGACTAAAGTTCGAACTCTTAACAGTGGATCTCGTTCTTTCCTGCTCAAAGCATCGGCAACGACATTTGCTTTCCCTGGGTGATAACGAATATCGCAATCGTAATCACTAAGCAATTCTAACCATCGGCGTTGTCTCATGTTCAACTCCTTCTGATCTAGAATGCGTTGTAAGCTCTTAGGATCAGTGAACACTGTACACTTGGTACCATATAGATAGTGCCTCCAAATCTTAAGAGTGAACACTACTGCTCCAAGTTCTAAGTCATGAGTCGTATAGTTATTCTCATGAATCTTCAACTGGCGTGATGCATAAGAAATCACCTTTTCTCTTTGCATTAACACAGCGCCCAAACCCTTGATCGAAGCATCGCAGTATACGATAAAATCTTTGCTTCCTTCGGGTAAAGCCAGATGGTGCATAACAACTTCTGTTCAATAACTGGAACGCTACTTCTTGTTTGTCACTTCACTCAAACTTGACATTCTTTTGAGTAAGCTTGGTCATCGGTTTGGCAATTTTTGAAAACCCTTCGATGAATCTTCGGTAATACCCAGCAAGACCTAAAAATTGACGAATCTCCGTGGGGTCTTTAGGAGAGTCCAATCGTTTACACGGATTCAATCATTGGCTGGATCCACATGAATGTTTCCTTTTACTATTCAATCACGTGACCGAGGAACTGTACTTTGGGAATCCAAAATTCACATTTGGAAAATTTGGCATACAACTCCTCTTTCTTAAGCAACTCTAAGATTAGCTTAAGGTGCTCTTCGTGTTCTTGCTTGTTCTTCGAGTATATCAGAATATCGTCAATAAAGACAATCACAAATTTATCCAGATATGGTTTGCAAACCCGATTCATAAGGTCCATGAATACGGCAGGTGCGTTTGTCAAACCAAACGGCATAACTTGAAATTCGTAATGGCCATAACGAGTTCTGAAGGCAGTCTTCGAAATGTCTTCTTCTCGAACCCTCAGTTGGTGATAACCTGACCTTAGGTCGATCTTCGAGTAGACACTCGACCCTTGAAGCTGATCAAATAAATCATCAATTCTGGGGAGTGGATAACGGTTCTTCACTGTCAGTTTGTTTAATTCCCCGATAGTCAACTGCACCTCCGGATGATCCAACTTCTTCTTGACAAACAACGGACCGGAGTCCCAAGGAGAGGAACGGGGTTTATAAAAGCCCTTGTGGAATAGCTTTTCCGTTGCTCAGTTAACTCTTTCATTTCGGAAGGCGCCAATCGATAAGGTGCCCGTGCTACGGGTGCGGCACCAGGTACCAGATCGATTTGAAATTCCACTTGTCGAGTCGAAGGAAGACCCGGCAAGTCCTCAGGAAATACTTTTGGAAAGTCTCGAACTATTGGAACGTCCTCAAGTCGCTTCTTCTCCGACTTGTCTTCAATCTCCTTTGCAGTGACATGTGCCAAAAAGATAAGAAATCCTTTTGCATGTACTTCTGCGTTTTAGTGGACGAAATGATGTTCAATCGCATCACATTTCCCTGATTACTTCCGTCACCATGTATGATTAAGGTTTTACTTCCCCAGGGAATGCGGACAATCTTCTCGGCACACACAATGACTGCTTGGTACTTCGCCAACCAATCTATACCGATTATCGCATCGAAACTACTGAGTTCTATGAGCATTAAATCTATGTTGAATGGGTGGTTCAGTAATTTCTCTAATGGTGAGCAAATTCGATAGCGAAATTATCATAGGGCGACTAGTAATGTGTCTTGGCTTCTCGGCTTAGGATTTGGTATAAGATGATGCCAACTTTATAGTAAGACAGAGTGAAGGTCTGCTTAGTTGATATGGTTACTAATTCGATTTCCAAAAGTAAACGTGTTCCTAATGAATATGGCAACACAAAACATGATATAAGTAGAAAATTGTTTTCTTATTCACGGGTCTTTTTAGAGTGAACTACTCTCAAGACGGCATGGTATTTTCCTGAATTTTACATAGTTGAATCAGGCCATATGTATAATTGAGGACTAACGATGCATTGTTCATTTTCGTCAAAATAGCCTTATAATTTCATGATATTCACGAGAGTAGTTTGTAGGAGTAAATAAGGAATTTAAGTTAATATTGATGAAGTAGTTTGCATAAGCAAACAAATCCTCTAGTAATGCATGCCTCAGCAAATAGTAATCGTAGAGTATGGTGTTAAATAGACATCCGTACAGTATTGGATTTAGTCTTAGAAAGCAAGATGATATGGTGTGGAGAGGTGGGTGGTGTAGAAGCAGACTTATCAGTCTCAATGCCTCTGTATTCTCAGTTTGAGGGGACATGATCATCTGTAGATACAGCAAAAGGGTCTGCCGAAGCTGGGTGCTCCTCTTCCTTGTCCTCCTCATCCTTCTCAACATCATCATCATCGTTGTCATCATCAGATGACTTATTATCATAATTGTCTCATCCATCAGCAGGATGGTCAGCAGGATCCTTCTCAGGGTCCTCCTTATCCTCTTCTGGATTAGAGTCAGCAATGTAGCCTGGTGATAAGGCTGTAGGTGAGGCATCAGCAGATAGAGGCTGATCCTTCATTAGTTCCTCTAGCTCCTCATCAGAAGCTCAATGAAATCTCCATGGCTCGGAATTAATATAAACAGGCGTGTAGGAAACCGTCGATGATGAAAACATAACTGCTTGCAACGAGCAAAACTTAACTTATACAAATTTATTATATAAGGCTGGTATGGTAAATACGAGCATGCACTTATGGCATAAATGAATGATGGTAAGGTATTATATTTGATAGCTTAATGTTTAGGTAGCGCTTAGGACCTACGAGCTTATCGTACTATCTTGCCTAAAGAAATATTCTCCCATTTATATAAGTAACTCTTATATAAATAATTGTAGAGTTGTGCGAAAGAATGCAAACTCATCTTTGTATATATACAATATACCCTCATAGTAATATACGTACTATAATATAAACACGTATATCAATTATGAATGCATCTAGTCCCACTAATGCAATCAACTAGTGTGTGTCCCATAAAAACCCTTTTTATGAATGCAATGTTTGAAAACGGTTATAGTCCAGCAAAAACATTTTGACCTGGTTCTCTATAACCTTGGCTCTGATACCAATCTGTAACACCCCCAAATTGGGTCGCAGCGGAATAAGGGTCCGGGGCGTGTTACTTCATAGATCAATAGCACAAGATATATAAGAACGACACAAAAAGTCGTTTAAAATGATACATTGGATTTAATGAAAGAGTTGTTACACAAAGCATATAGCTTTACTTGTTCCTTGTTTAATATTACAAAAGTTGACAATACATTTCCCAAAATATGATGCACGTAAATCTTTAAGCGTGCAAATCCCAAAATGTAACCCAATGCATCCTTGGCACCCCGTGCCTATTGACCACCTGAAAACATTGCTTTAAAACGTCAACAAAATTGTTGGTGAATTCATAGGTTTATGTATTTAAATTATGCAGGACCGCAAGACTTTCCCGTGATGTTACAAAACCAGATTACATTTACACTAAGCTCATGACACTGAAGCTCGACAGTCTTGTTCGCAAAATATTGCTACTCAGCCCGCAATGATGTTCTAACCCGAAACATCCCTGATTCGACATGCTATAACGTTCGTTCTCGGTGATAGCTAGTCACCCGAACGGGGAGGTCGTTTCCCAAATAGATCTATTAAATAACATTCGCGCTCACATAATGTAATTCCCAACTACATCTATGCAATTGACAGTTCATGATAATGGGCTTAACTTGGGTTATCGCTACTTAGGCAAACATGTAATCAATGCAAAAAAATTTCACTTGCGTCCAATTTGTAAAACAAAGCATGTTTCCACCCCAAATAATAGTAAATCAGTAAAACTGTAAAAATGTGGGGCTATGAACTCACCTTGAGTTCTGATAATCCAAATATCGCAGATAAAGCGTCACGTAAAAGATCGAATGCAACCTAAATTATCATAGGTCGTATAAGTACCGAGTACTTGAATATAATCCTATAGTTGTTACATCGTACTATCGTTCGGGCTATCATAATTTAAGAGGTCATGACATGACGTACGAGGAGTTAGGACACTTTAAATCGTAAATCCAACAACTCGTCGATACGCCATCCGAAGAGGCCTCATTATGAAACTCCCTAGTATTATAGCACTTTGATAACCACGTATAATTCTATATAGCTCAATCACCATCTAAATGTTTGAGTGAAAACATATTTATAATTGTAAAACATTTATAAATATCTGAATAATGTAATTTTAGTTATTCCTGGTAGTGTTGTGGTTCCTCCAGGTAGTGTTGTTACTACTGGTTTAGTTGTTGTTACTACTGGTCGTGTATTAGTTTTTTTCTAGTCTGACCCGATATAATGACTACTAAATCACATTTTCATTGACTCTGGGTTTCTAAGAGAATTTATGCGAAAACGATTTTTTGAACAACTTTCTAGTTCTGTCCGAGCCCGAAAAACTCGACCGAAATCGAGGCGAAAAAAAAAGCACTCGCATCAGATCTGATGCAGTGTATTAATTCCCAAAAAACGCAGATTTTGCCTCCCGCCTTAGACCCCGTTATCACTAGCTTTAGTCTTAAAGAACCTCGCGGGAAGGAAACATCATTCTGAGCAGCTTTCGTGTTTCGCCGGAAGGCTGAAACGGACTCGAAAGTGCTCAACTCGAGCTTTTAAATTCCTGACAGCAAGCGACATGATACAAGTGCTGGAATAAATTTTAAAATTATATTCGTTTCGCCGTCACTTTTTCGTTGTATTTACGAGTTAGAAGTCTACCATATCAAAACGGATCGTCTCGGATAGGCTCTCTATATTTCAAAGCCTGGAATTCAGATTTTTGAAAAAACTCGATCTCGTTTGGGCGGCCAAACTTTCTGCTCATTTAAATGTTTTCAAAACACGTTCAAAAAATCATCTTTAACATGTTTAAAGGTCCTAATGGTGATTTAAGCTTACAATAGAACTAACATATGCATTAAAATGAATATTGAACAGAACATAAAGGTTCTAGTGACCTTATGCGTATTGATGATGATGCTAATGAAAAATCTAAACCATTACCCTTGTCGTTTAAATCCTTGCTGAAAACACCCTTGTTTGCTTATAAAACTCTAGTTTTCTCTTTATGCTTCAACACTTGAAATGGTCATTCAATGCTTGGAAACACCTTAGAATATCTTAGGATGGATGTGTATAGGCGTGTGCTCTTATAAAATCAAGGTATGGATTGAGTATGTTAGGTGTTTGATGCCGTGGGTTTGTAAGAGCCAAAAGAGATGGTTTTTGGTGATTTCTAGTTAAGTGTTTTGCTATCTATGCTTTCTTGCAATGCATACTAGTATATATATGGTAAGCCTAGTCAAAAGAATGCAATAGTATTCAAGAGACAAGATGAGTGATTTAGGGAAATAATTGGTCAAAGGTATGGGGAGCATGGGAGGTATGGCTTCATTAAATGAGAAGTGATGTACCAAAACCACTTGAAAGGTTTTTCTTGTATAACTTTGTACATATAAAAAAAAATTCGGCATATGTATGAGATCTATGATATATTTTTGTAATTTTTGCATTGGGTATAAAAGTGGGTATTTGTTGAAGCGTAGAAAAGTTTTGGTAGTTCCGGGTATGCCTAAACGTATTTTATTACGAAACGTATACACTTTACGTATCTGATAAAAAAATAAAATGAACAAAGTTAATAATTATCCTCAAAATAATTACTTAACCCTTGCTTGATGTAAACATTTAATTGTTTAGTGCCCACTTACATTGAATGCTAATTTTTAGTTTACGCGATTTAGCTTAACATTTATGATTTAAAGCAAATGCGTACAATACAAAAGGTACATTGGGGATTTATCGACGTCGTCGATGACTTGAAAACACAGGGTGTTATACTAGAGCATATTTAGACTGGTTTATAAAGATTCTCTCGGGACTTTGTGATCTTGTATAATTAAGTTCCTAAGAAAAAATGATATTTGGCCATTTCATCAACGTTTTAAACTTTGTTGAACATATTATTTTAGAAAATTGGTCACATAGCTCAGGTGTAGTAGACGCAAAAATTATATCATCAACATAGATTTGTACCAAGAGAATATCTTTGCCTTGTCTTCTGATAAACAATGTGGGATCTACGGTTCCTTTAGAGAATTCTTGAGAGAGTAGAAACTTCGACAAAAGATCATACCATGCGCGAGGAGCTTGTTTCAGCCCATAGAGAGCCTTCTTAAGCTTATACACATGATTTGGATTGTCTTGATCCACAAACCTGTCCGGTTGACTGACATAAACTTCTTCGCGTAGAATTCCGTTCAAGAATGCCGTATTGACATCCATTTGGTAGACGATCATATTCATGTGAGCAGCATATGCGAGGAAAATTCGAATAGCATCAAGTCTAGCCACTGGAGCAAAGGATTCCTCAAAATAAATTCCCTTTTCTTGACGGTAATCACGAGAAACCAATCGAGCCTTGTTTTTCAGAATTCCTCCTAATTCATCAAGTTTCACCTTGTAGATCTATTTTAAAGTAATGACCATCGCTTTATCAAGACGAGGAACGAGTTCCTAGACTTCAAGACGTTCAAATTCATTAAGCTCCTCTTGGATTGCTTCAATCCAACATGCTTGAGTTAATGCGTCTTTATAGTTCTTTGGTTCAACTGATGTGAGAAAGGCATCGCAATAACAAAATAAGGCTTGTTCATGGAGTTAGAGTCTTGTGGAAACAGGTCGTTCGAGTTCACCGATGATGTTGTCTAAAGGATGATCCTTGGTCCATTTGGTAACGTGTTTGAGTTCTATAGGGAGCAGCCAGTAGTATACCACAGTGGTAGGAATAACTCGAAGAAGAAGATGCTTCAGAAACATTTTCTAGAATTGGAATACCAAAGAACGGATCGTTATTCATGTGTGTAACATCCAATTCACGATTGTCTTCTTCAACATCGCTAGGAATGATAGGAGATTGAGTTTCGGGTGTGGTTTGTGAGTTACTAGGTGATGGTGCATCTTGGTCAACAGTTGTTAAGGAAGGTGAACTGGTTGATGCATCGGGTTCTGGAGCTACTACTTTGGCAATTAAGCAATGAATTCAGGGGCTGGGCAATCAACACTTAATTGAGGGTTGAGTAATTCATCAAACAGTGGTTGAAACAAAATATCCCAATTAGTTCTTGAAGGTGGTATAAATGGTATTGAAGGAGAAGGGTTTGGCACGAGTCCTGAACTGATTGTTGCAGGAGTCATTTCATGAAGTGCGCGGTCTGAAACTAGCTGTATTAGAAGCCAATTGCATTTTTGCTCATTCAAAATCTACATGAATTGTTTCAATGTTCGTCTGGGTACGTCGGTTGTAAATTCGAAATGCTTTCTTTGTGGGTGCATAGCCAATGAAAATACCAATATCAGCTTTTGGTTGTAACTTGCCCAAGTTCTCACTATCATTTATCAGATAGCAGAGTGCACCAAATACATGGAAAATGATAAGTCGAGAAGTTTTTCATGTAAAAGCTCATATGGTGTTTTGCCGTGACGAAGACATATGATGGAATGATTTTGGGTGTAACATACGGTAGCAACTACTTCTGCCCATAAGAATAACAGAGCTTTTGCATAAATCAACATTGTGCGGGTAGCTTCAATTAGTGTACGATTACGTCTTTCAATGACACCATTTTGCTGTGGAGAGCGAGCAACAGATGTTTCATGAGAGATGCCAACCTTCTCATAATATTCACGCAAAGTTTGATTAAAAAATCCAATTCCATTATCTGTTTTGATCCGTTAGACAGAAACTTTAAGCCACACTTGGATCATCTTGAGAAACTTAATTATGAAATTTGGAGCTTCATCTTTTGACTTTAAGCAGTTTACCCATGTAACTCGAGAGTAATCATTGACAATGACGAGGATGTACTTCTTTCCATTAACACTTGCAAAACGCATTGGACCCCAAAGATCCATGTGCAAAAGATAGAGTTTTTCTTGGTTGTTGTCTTCAGATTTAGGTTTGTCGGGTTTCTTCTTGCTTTTGCCCATAGCGCAAGCAGAACACAGATGGTCCTTTTCAAATTTTAGCTTAGGGAGACCTCGAATTAGACCGTGTCTAGCTAAATGGTGAATTGCACCAAAGTTCAGATGAGATAGACATCGATGCCATAGCCATGACTTACTCTTCGAGGCCTTTGGCAAGAGACATATTGGAGAGGATGCCATCATATCTCCAAGAGACAGTATATACAGATTGTTGCCTTGAGATCCAGTCAATAGATCAACACCTTCTTTGTTTACGAAAGAATAACCAGGTGTGTTGACGAAAAGCAACTTCAAAGTTCGAATCACAGAATTTTCCCAATGGAGAATAAGTTATGTCCAAGTCCTTCCATGTAGTAAACCCTTGAGATCATCCAATTCCAAATCTGATAATCACCATATCCTAATATCTTTACCACGTGATCATTTCTGAATTTTATAGTACCCAAAAATTTATTGACGAAATTGCTAAGCTGAGAGCGATCTCCGGTCATATGCTTGGAGCAGCCGGAGTCCAAATACCAGAGAACAATTTGGACGACCTGCATTCATCAAGAGAGGAAGATGGAACATCAGAAACTATGGATCCCCAAGAGTTACTGGGTTCCTTTTTGTTAGCAGATAGAGATTTAATATTCTTAGGTTTGCTAACGGGAACATTAGTTTAGATTTCTTAGGTTTAATAGAGTAAACCAATGTTACCACGGGTTTATGTGTATCACTTTCTAGAGCAGTTGGTTTCCTGAGAGGCACTTTAGCAGTTGTGGTAATCCTAGTTAAAGGGCACTTATTTCCTACTATAGTGAAGGTCCGATCAGTAGGTCTCTATGTGTATCCAATATTTGTGAACACTTTTCCTGTTGGTATCCATACTTTTCTCTTTGAACTTTTCTTAACAGATTTAGATTTATTACGAGCATTCACATCATTGATAAATTTAAGAACATACAAATCATGATTATCAGAAAGCATGCAACCATTACACTTAACACATAGAAGTTCAGAATTCGCATTTAAGTTGGAATGTGAATTTTCATTTCCTTTAGGTTCAACAAAACAATTCATATTTTTCAAACTAGATTTAACTGTCCTAGGGTGGGCTTCTACTTTATTCTTTTGAGTACTACTTGGTGTTCGTTAAATCTTATCTTTCTTTGTATTGCCTGAAGGCTGTGATCCGCTAGCACTGGTAGATGATCTTACTCCTGTAGAAGACAACGCATGTTTGTTAGAAACTAGGTTTAAGGACGAATCTGTTTTAGGGTGTGTGTTTCCTAAGGATTTGACGGGCTCGGTGAATCTAACACTTTTGTCCTTGTTCTTTGGGGTGATAGCCACTAATTTATCACCAGAATTGTTGATGCTAGGGCAGGTTTGTCCGATTGTTATAAGCAACTCTTGAATTTGTTTTGTATACTTACAAGCAGAGTCTAAGGAAGTATTTAGAGGATTTTGTAATTTTCCTTGTTCCACTATTTCTCTAAGAATCGCAGCTTCTTCCTGAGTATGCTTATGGTAATCAGAGTGAGCTGACATATTGTGCAACAATCTAGGGTTTAGATATTCCACATCAATCTTGGGCATTTCTGAAGCAATACTGTATTTGGTAACAACATTATCAGCTGTATCTTTTCCTTTAAGTTTCCTTAATTCATCCTTGAAAGCTGTAATGACCAAATCTTTTTCCTGAAGACTTACATTTACATCAAAGATTTCTACAGACTTTTGATTGACTTGACTAACTAAAGCTTCACATTGTTCTTTTGATCGAATTCGTGTTGGTTTGATCGAGTCATAAAGTTGTTTATAGGTCTGTTTCAAATATTCATTCCCAGCAATAAGTTTTGACACCCTATGATCCAATTCAATATTTATCGTTTCAATCTCTTCTATGTCCTTCTTGACCTTATCGTCATTCATATTTTCACTTAGAGATTTAATTCTCTCTTTCAACTTCTTTATGATTGTGTCTTTCTCTTGGGACTAAGCTTTTAACTCATTTAATTCAAAATATTGATCAAAACTTGGAGCACTTTGATTTGAAACAAAATTTTCTCTTTGAAAAATTTCCTGATTAAGTTGAGTATCAACTTCTAAATAGATGCAATGTTATTCAAGAGTGGTAAAATAACTGAACAGTTTATCGTAAGTCTCTTTTTCATGAAATCTTTTGGTTAAGGAAGCTCAGTCTTGAGTTTGAGACACTTTTCAACATTCCATGCACATCATTCCGAACAGAGCATTATCCACAGAATAGATTATAATTATGTTACTATATCTTTGTTGAAGACTTGTTCCAAGAGGTCGATCTTTTTCATTCAAACCTTTATTCATTTTTAAACTTCAAACATTTTTGACTTTTATAACGATGTTTGTTCCCACACATGTTTCCATTTGATGAAAGACATTTTAGACTTCAGAAAGTTTATCAATCAAATATTGATCGAATGTATTGAATAAGTCCTTCAGAGCTTTTAAAAATGGAATTATTTCATCCCTAAAACAAGCTTTTGTATGTTCAAACCCCCATGAGCCCTTAGTAATGGCTGTGGCCGTGGTTCTTTCTTTGACAACCACGTCAAAGCCAGCAAGATGGTGTTTAAGTTTCTTCAAACTCGTATTAACCATGCTGACTTTAGGAACCTAAACTTTGGTGGGTCTACAAGAATGATTGAGATTTAAAGAATTCATAGAATTCTGAGACCAAAAGACTTGTTCAGCAGATAATTCAGTTTGTAGAACAAATCGTGTTTCAAAATCTTGAGAAAGTTGGTTAAGAACAGCATAATGATATGGGTGTAGTTTATCCATTCTTTTCTAACATCCTTAGATCCTGATATTTTAAAGGATTTTGAACGACTCTCTTCCGCGTGCCTAAGGGTCTCTTCGGACGTCAGAAATCAGAATCGCACTGTGTTCTTAATGACATGACCTCATAAAGCTTTGGTTCCAACTGCTGAGCTTTCTTCAGATAGAAAGGATTTTGAAAACCTAGAGCTTGTTTAGTGGTATGATCATAGAAAAACCGAGGTTTTGTCAACATGTGAACAGTTTGTGCAGATTGATCTCTTTTAAAAACAATATTATCAAGCTGTTTGATCCTCTTTTCTAAAGCAATCTCTCTATCAATGTTCCTAGATTCTTCTTTCTTAAAATCATCTTTGAGAAGAGAAACTGTTTGCATTAAAGATTCTTTTTCTTTAAATGTTCAAAAATAGTTTGTTTAAGATGATCAATCTCTACAGACTGTGCACATGAATCTGAAACGTTATCATTACTTTTTAAATCAACATTTTGTCCTTCATTCAACACTTTAACTTGTTCCTTATATCTTTCAAGCTCAACAGTTAAAGTATAATTAACACTTTTATTTTCCAGATTTATCTTGGTATAATTAGCAACTTGGGTTTTTAGTTGTTCAATCACAGATAATATCAGTGCATCTTGTTGTGCAGAAGAGTTAGAATTATGAACAACTGCCTGTTGTAATTCGATCACATACTGAGAATAAGGAATGATATTGCTATCACTGGTTATTTCAGTCTCTGAATGATTCACAACATTCGACTGTTCAGAAGACGGCATCACCTGCACAACTTGATTAATCATATTATTATTCACATTATCATGATTGTGTACCTCAGCAAGAGCATCTGAACCATAATGAGATAAATTCGCCATGAGAGCAACTTTGGCAGTGTTAAGTTCATCACAATCAGAGTCATATGCATCCAAATCATCAGCTTGATAAGCAGCATTGTGAGTAATGACCGTCTATGTGGCTTGAGCTTCTAGAATTCTTGGATTTGCCAAAAATGCAAGTTCCTCCTCATGTAGAATTTGTCCACTTGCTTGAGCTTGAACCAACAACACTTTATCTTTAAACCATGAATCATCCCGTTTCCTTCTTGGTTTAGTGCATTGTTTGGACATGTGTCCTTCCCCTTTGCAGTTGTAACACGTAACAATCCTCTGTTTCCCCGAGTTACTCCCACTTGCTCCTGGAGTGAAAGTTCTTGTAGTACCCGCAGCATAAGAAAGTTGTCTCCCCTGTACAGGTTGTACGGTTACTCTTCCATCATTAATGGTGGCTTGTTGCCTTGGGTTTGACGAGTTCCTCAGCTGGTTATTGGTAGTAAGATAGCGGGAAGTGACTACAGCAGACAAGAATGACATTACATGATTGATGGCATCAATTGGATCATCACCGTGCTTGAAAACTGGTATAGTTAGACCGGAGTCTAATTGGGAAAATTCAGATTGTTGGTTGACTGTGGGAGAGTATTCTATTTGAGGAATGGATGATGATGGAGAGAAAACGTTGTGGTGAACTGAGGTTTGATAATTGTTGGGGGGATAGGTGATTGAATGAGGTGTTGGTGATTGATTGATTGAGTATTGTTGAGATTCAAAAGGTGATCCATACTGTGAAGATTGATAAGGTGAGACAAATTGTTGATGTTGAGAGTTCTGGTAAGAGTGCTGATGAGATTGATAAGGAGACTGTGTCATTTGGTGAGATGCAACTAAAGCAAGAGGATCGGAGTTGCGTTCATGCATCAATCGAACTTCATTTGCATGTCGTTCATGTTGTTCCAAGTGAGCATGAATCTGATCAACATTAGTAGTATGCAAATCTTTGACCAACTTAACATCAGTAACGAATTTGCTCCATTCAGCAGGAAGAGTATTCAGAAACTTGGTATTGACTTGAAATTGCTCCAGTGGCATCTTGTAAATATTCATATCATTGAGTAGCAGAGTGAATCTCAAGTAGTACTCATGTAACGACTCTCCTTTCTTATATGTAAACTTATCAAATTCATCGTACAGCTTACATTCTCGTTCTTGATTCGTTAACGACGTTCCTTGCATGAGCAGTTTGATTTTCTCCCAAATATCCTTGGCTATACGATGTTGACTAACAAGAGCATAAATTTCAGTTGGAAGGCCTTGTAGAATGATGTTTATTGCTTTGATGTCACAATCAGCTTGAGTGGTTTCTGTGGGAGTTAATTCAGTATATTCATTTGGTCTGGTTACACCATCTACTATAATTGTTGGCCAAACAAGTGGGCCTTTTTCAACAGAAGTAAGAATCATTCTACCATGAGGTCTATTCATCATATAAAGTTTCATTCTACTTTTCCACAAGTCATACAAGTGTTTTTCAAGCATCGGTGATTTATTGTCACCACCCGAGAGAAATAACGTATCAGCAAGAGTCGTCATTGATAAATTGGTATGTTCAATGATTACTGTTTGATCGAGCGGTGATAGAAAGTAATTATGTTTGAGGGTGTTGTCTTTTATGTGTTTTAAGTCTTGAAACTACATAGAATTTTACAATTCTTGACAAAACCGAGAAAACAAGTGAGTGATTCACGGGATTTTACAAGTCAAAGAAATAAACTGTATAATTTTGATGAAGCAATTTTGAGTTTTAAGTTGATATTGCAAATTCGTATGATTAAACAAATTGCAAATTTGGGTTCTATTGAAAACTGCAAATTCGTGTCCTTTTAAAAATTGCAAATTCGGGTCCTTATGTGAATTGCTAATTCGGGTTGTAAAGCAAACTGCTATTTCGGAAGCTGCTATAGACTGCGAATTCGGATACACAAGGAAATTACAAATTCGGATACCACTAGAAGCTGCAAATTCGGATACCACTATAAACTGCAAATTCGGATACCACTAGAAATTGCAAATTCGGATACCACTATAAACTGCAAATTCGGATACCACTAGAAACTGCAAATTCAGATAGAACTACAAACTGCAAATTCGTATACTACACGGACGTAACACAAAATCTTTAAAACACAAAAAGACACCTTTTTGATTGTTTTTTCCCAAAATTTCTTGTACAACTAGTATTCTTAAACCTATAGGTACCTTAAAAATGACAACTTTTTGGTTTTTAAGCCGAAAATTTCAAAATCAAGATTTGTACTTTATAAGGTTTTTGAAAACAAAAGATGAACAAAAATGAGTTTTTCTTTGATCCAAAGCTAATACACCTATATCCAAGGATACTAGATCAAATTTACCAAGGTAAATGATCTTTTAGTGTACAACTAAGCTTTGAAAACAAAAGAAAATAGTAAAAGGTGTACAAAAAAATGAACAAAAACAAACACAAACACAAGAACTAAGGAAATCACTCCATTGCTCTTGATACCAATTGAAGAATACAAGTAATCATTGATATATGAACCAAGAACTAGAGAGAGAAAGTAGGAGGAAGGATGTATTTTCTAATGGGAGAAAGTAGAGAACATGAAATGCATTAAGTGAAAAATGTGAAACATACAACCAACCAACCACCTCTCCAAGGTATGGAGAGGTGTATTTATAGTCCAAGGGTGGCCGGCCATGGGCCTTGTAAGGCTTTCCATGGGCCTTTGGGCCATATTAGCTTATAATCTAAACATTGACTAACTACGGGCTTTAACTAGTTAATTATGGAAGTGACCAAGACTTTTCTTGTTCCTAACAATAAGTAAACATCAACATCTTCAGCTTATGCATCCTTGAGCAATGGCTTTGAAGTCTTCATGGGTGTACTTGTTATTCTCACAGTTGAAAAACCAAACTTCTTCAAAATTTCATCTACATACTTGTCTTGGCTAATAAAAATCCCATCTTCCTTTTGCATCACCTGCAATCCTAAGAAGAAAGTGAGATCACTCATAGAACTCATCTAGAACTTCTAGTGCAATAGTTTCTCAAACTCAGTGCATAACTCCTTCTTAGTAGATCCAAAAATGATATCATCTACATATATTTGAACTAGTATAATATCACCTTTGACCTTTTTAATGAACAAAGTCTTGTCTATTGTTCCTCTTTGAAATCCATTTTCCAATAAATAGGTAGACAAAGTCTCATACCAGGCTCTAGGAGCTTGATGTAGACCATATAATGCCTTTTCTACCTTATAAACTTTGTCAGTGAACTCTGGATCTTCAAACCCTAGAGGTTGATAGACATAAACTTCCTCTTCAATCTTGCCATACAAAAATGCACTCTTCACACCCATCTGGTAAACAACAAAGTTCATGAATGAGGCATAGGCTAAGAACAACCTAATTGCTTCAATCCTAGCAACTGGAGCAAAAACCTCATCATAATCTATTCCCTCTTCTTAAGTGTAACCATTTGCAACCAACCTTGCTTTGTTTCTAATAACAATACCTCTCTCATCTTTCTTGTTCTTGTAGACCCATTTTATCCCAATGGCCCTCTTACCATATGATAAATCAACCAAAGTGCAAACCTTCTACAATTTGAACTGTAAAAGCTCTTCTTGCATAGCTTCTATCCAGATTGGATCTTTTAATGCTTGGATTACCTTTTTGGGTTCTACTTGTGATAGAAAACAAGTAAACAGACAAGTATGAAGGTCTTTATGAGTTTTTCCTTCATAAACAGCACTAATAAACCCTTGTTCATTTGTAGTCTTTGTCATTCTCCTTGTCTGTATACCAGACTGTACATCACCAATCACATGATCAAGTGAATGATCTTTATGAATTCTTGTATTTGGAGTAGAGGAACAAATATTTAAGAAATTTGCGAAATGCAAATGTCACTCCTTCTCACACTACCACTTCTAGAAAGTGAGTACATTAAAGAAGTATATCAATCTTCAAGTTTAATGATCACCACATAGTTGCGTCTTTCATTATTCTTCCACCATGAAAGAACTACCACCTTATTTTACATACCCACCTTTGTTCGTCAACATTGACAACCAACAAAACACCAAACAAACCTATAGATTCATAATCGTCCACTTTTGTCTCGATAGGATCACTTGCTCATCATTTTTTTCACAATATGCTTGTCATTGTCAGTGTAAATGATATAGTAATCGTCTTTAACAACCTCCATTCAATATCTTCCCTCTTTAATCTCGCTCATCCTTCCATACATTTCAACTTTATGGAATCATTTTCATTCACATCCAAGAGTATTTCGTTTCCATCCTCATCTTATTATTTTTATTTTGGCATATCTCGCCAAGATATTATGTAACATCCCCAAAATGGGTCGCATCGGAATAAGTGTCTGGAGTTTGTACTTCCATAGATCAATAGCACAAGATATGAAGAAAGACATCTAAATGAGTCATTTAGAAATGATACATTGGATTTAATAAACTTGTTTGTTACATAAAGCGTCAAGCGCTTAACATGTTCACAGTTGAAGTGTGTAGAAGATTTTAAAAAATAGCAAATATCCCCAAAATGTAATGCACACAAATCTTTATAGTAATGTGACTCCAAAATGATGATCACCAATGTATCCTTGTTTCTTGCCTTATTGACCTAAGAAAAACATGCTTTAAAACGTCAACATAAAGTTGGTGAATTCACAGGTTTAAGTTATGTATAAAGTAGGACTGCAAGATTTCCATGTGTATGATAAGTAACGAATACAATATCACAAAAGTAATTAAGAAATGCACTAAGCTCATGACACTGAAGGCTCAACATATATGTATGCAAATTAATGCAAATATATGCCCGTAGTAATGTTTCAAACCCTCAACATCCAAATTGATCCGACATGGTAATACATTCGTTGTCTGGCCAACCGGATAAAGAGCGCTACTCACCCGAACGAGGATGTCAATCCCAAATAGATCTATTCATAACATACGCGCTTACAATCTAGTAATTAACAGTTTATGATTTACGGGCATAGTGGGTTATAGCTACTTAGGCAAACTCGTAATTTGATTTAAAGTGTACTTGCGTCCAATTGTAAAACAATGCATGTTTCTCACCCCAAAGTTGTAAATCATTGTAATTGTATAAAAAGCGGGGCTATGAACTCACCTCAAGTGAATGATTGATTATCTAAATCAAGTAAATGAAATGTCTCGCGGAATCCGAGTGCAACCTAATTAATTATAGGTCGTATAAGTATAATGTATTTAATAAAAATACAACATCGCAAGTTATATAGTTACACCACCACCTAATAGCTTTGGTTTAATGTGAAAAGTCAAAACAATGTTTAAATCGTATTTGTTAAATAAAAGTCTGCGTATTTGTATCCGTAAAATAAAGTATTATCTTTGCCCAACAATTGGTTATTTGTTAAAATATATGATTTAACATTTTTATTGGTTATATAATAATATTATATGATTAGTTTAATTGTTTTATAAAATAATGTACAAAAGTAAAAATAGTGCACAAGGATATAATAAACCTCAATATCTTATCGTATTAACTCTGTTTTATACGTTCCTTATGCCCACGGTTTCGTATTAAGAAAATCTATCAATAATCTTATATTTTATAATATTTTAGTACTGATGAAAGTAACTTTTACTGTTTCGGTAAAATTTTTTATAAAATCAACTTTAGTCTTTAAATTATAAAAACTTGCAAAAAACAAAACTCATTCATTATTAATTCCTTTCGCTGTGTTCCTTTATATGTATGGATTCATGACGAGATAAACTATGTAAATAAAAAACTTACTGAATTTATAAAAATATGTGTCAACTCAGAAAAGTCAAAACAGTTTATAAAAATATTTTTATAAACTTAAATCTTGCAAAACTCGTAACTTATTCGTTTTAATTCCGTTTTTCGAGTTTCTTATATGCTTGGAATCGTCATGACAATTACTATCATTATAAAATATTCCCATGTTTTTACCAGACCTGAAACGGTAAGGGTTTTTATAAAAAAAGTTTTATAAAAACACTTTTATATATTTAATTATCGTAAACTTGTAAATGCCATAACTTCTTCGTTATAGCTTGGTTTTTTGAGTTTTTTTATATGCTTATGATCCTTATAAATATGTACTATTTTATAAAATAATTCTTTAATTTATAAAACTTGAATTCTAATAGAAGATTTTAAAACAGTGGCTTTTTTTATATAAAGTGCATGTAATTGTTTTTTAATTCCCCTATTACATTATCAATTTTGTACCTGTCCTCTACAATACTTACACCACAAATCTGTAATTTTGAGTCCTCTATATTGTTTCCATTCCATTATTTGTCCCAAGATAAAATGTCCTCACTTTATTTGTGTATAAACTTGATAATTAAACTTATTAACAATTTATTTATAAACTAACCATATAATTTAACCAACAATTATATATAGTATTTTACTTGTGTTCCATCACATTTTTAACATCATTTCAACATATACATAAATAAATTCGAATCCCATATGCTTGCAATATTTCATAAATCATAAAAACAAACCTAGGTGGTGATTAACATAATAACATGTATGTAAAACAAGTAAATGAATAAATGGAAAGGTTATGGTTCAA
This sequence comes from Tanacetum coccineum, assembly GCA_026074375.1. Lineage (NCBI taxonomy): Eukaryota > Viridiplantae > Streptophyta > Magnoliopsida > Asterales > Asteraceae > Tanacetum > Tanacetum coccineum. Next base: position 6,806 of record BQNB010004962.1, on the reverse strand, counting down.
GTAAACCTTAGAGAAGTGTATGAGAATGAAGAACACAAGCTTATACCTAAGCTTAAACCTAATATACTTTCAAGAAACCCTAAAAACCCAAGCGTTTCTTTCTTGAATCAAACCCTTTAATAATCTAATACCAAAGCTTCCAAACCCTCGTGCAACACCTTTGAATATGACCCTAATGTAAATGTATAAGCTTGCTATCTTTGAAAAATCAAAACTATGGAATCCCTAAACCTCTATTTTGAGATGTGGCTTCTTGGGAGAGAAAGAGAGATGTTAGAAAGTTTACTTGCAATTTATGAGAGAGTGTAATTATGCCTTACATTATCCTACTATATATAGGGTAAGTATTCATGAAACCACTAACTAATACCATGAGTTAGGGAGTGGAATGAACAAGTGATTTCTGCCAATTATTGAACATTCTTAAGGTTGTACTTGGTGATGGAGATTATATTAAGAAAGGTGATACTAGTGGGGATTATGAGATTTAATAAGATATGTATATGTGTTATAGATCCGGCTCAAATGGTCTACAAGAATAGGAAGTGAATTAAATTTATTAAGTAATAGTTATAAAAGTGGGTATTTTGTTTGAGTATAGATGGTAATTGGTGCTTCCGGGTATGCCAAATGTAATTTTTATTTGCTAAACGTAGACAATATACTTACCAATAAAAATAATTAATGATAATCATAAATTGATACTCATAATAAATTATATAAAACTTGCATTACTAAACTTTATATGTTTGATCCCCGTTTACGTTTGAAAATGATGATTTATAGTTTACGCGATTTAACTATAAGATTTTGATAAAAAGTATACGGTGAAAATCTAAAAATAAATAATGGCAAGGATTGAGTCAAGAAATGACCTGAAATAACGGGATGTTACATATTAAGTGACATTCTTCTACATTTAAAAAGTCATAAAAATTTTCTTATTAGATATGTAGAGTATGTCTTCTCAACAAATCATCCTTATTGTCAACATTTAGTTCGACCTAAAGTCTTACGATGATGTTTGTCCTTAAACACCCTAAACATGAAAATCATACATAATGTTTAACAAATAAACCTTGAGGATTTAGGAATCTCTCAATACAACCCTTGACAAAAGTCTATCAAAATCCAAATCATCATCTTTGGTAGATGATGATATCATAAGGAACATGTCGTTCCAAACTCGCTAACACTCCTTTTCCAAATGACATCTTGGAAGAAGTCATTCTCATGATATTAGTGTGTCAATCAATAAACGAATCCCAATTTCCTTTATTAAAAGTCAGTCGAGTGTTAGTCCTTAAACATACGCCTTGATTTTTTGGTACTATTAGTTTTAAAAGAAAGAAAAATAAATAAAAAAATATATATAAAATATGATAATAGAATATATAAATATATAAAAGTAACATATAAATATCTAAATAAAAAATATAAATATATATAATATGGGTGGGTGTAAGTTTGTAGAGTGATTGCACATGACTACAAACATTGTTTATGTACACGCATCCATATCTAGATTCACTTGGTACCCCAAACAAAGGGGAGCATACAACGATGGTTGATAACACGTAGCCAAGCAATCTTACACATAATTATGCAAATATCAAAGACAATAGCCCATCAAAGGTAATAATACTATCCATAAAGAATCTGCTAGGTCATATACATGGAATGAAATTACATGGGGGTGCAATGAGCCAGTGGGAGCTCAAAGATATGTGAGTAAATAGCATGGAGTTGGTTAAATCGTGATGATAGAAGACTTTACTGGGATGATGCAAGCTTACCGTTTTAGGAAGATAGGACTTGGGATCGTCAAATACAATGAAGGGTTCATCCATACTCTAACTACTTCACCTCCTCCACTTCAAAATCACCTTCAACCTTTAGGTCTCCTTCTCATTCTTCAACTTATATACTTGAAGTACCTACCTTCTTTTCAAGTCTTTTTCTCATTTCTCATGACCTTGAGAAATACAAAATCACCTGTATACTGGTAGCACCTACCTTCACCTTCAACCTTTAGGTCTTCTTCTCATACCTTCAACTTATATACTTGAAGTACCTACCTTCTTTTCATGTCTTATTCTCATTTCTCATGACCTTGTCTAAACTATCCAAGAAACACAAAATCACCCTTTATTTCTCATGTCTTCTCCTCATACCTCAAACCTGTATACTCGGAGCACCTACCTTCTTCTCATTCCTCCAACCTATATATCTGAGCACCCACCCTCTTCTCATACCATCAATCTATTATACTTTGAAGCACCTACTTCTTCTCATGTCTTCTTTCATACCCCAACTTATAAACTGGAGAACCTACTTTCTTCTCATTTCTCATTGTATTCTTTCTAACCAAACCAACCTATAAACTCGGAGCCACTTATATAGTTATAGAACTCAAAAGCGTGTGCCTATTGTTTGACAAAAGGGGGAGAAGAGGTGTAAAAGAGTAACTTTTACATTTTACTATAAGTTATAGTTTACATATATTGTCATCATTAAAAAGGGGAGATTGTTAGTGCAAATATTACAATAGATTTAAAACTAACAGTGTCTCTTTAGGTTTTTGTGATTACAAGAATTAACTTAATGCGTAACGAAAATTGTCTCAGAGAGTTAACTCGGAAATACAAATCATTAATGCATACATGCATCAACATCTCTCGACGTCTCAAGTCTGCCTAAACACAGACATTTGTTTACACTCGACGTAAATCATGTATGTATTACAAATAAACATTAAACTTGTAGGATGATCATAGAAATAAATTTCTGTCTTAAACTTTATATTTTTATAAATGTAACAAAACACTTTTTAAAAAAATTAATTAAACAAATTATTTTTGAATTATAAAGAAATGTTTTATTTGAGAATTATTTCAAAATTCAAATCTGGCCATTCCCCTCCCCCTCATAAAACAAGTCATATCTTCACCAAATAAATATTTCACCACAAAAAGACAAAAACAGCAGCATCTGTCGGGACGACCCCTAAATAATAAGACGGCCCCCAAACCGCCCCCTAATATATCTAGGGGTCGTCACTTCTCTAACAGACATATTTTAGTTCCTATAAATAGTGGCTCATTTCTAACTATTTTCTAGGCTTTTTTACTCTCTTTTCTCTGATCTAAATCTGTTTTCTTATCCTCTATTCTTTGATCATTTAACTTGTTTAAATGTGATCCAATCTTCTATCCATTCTTTCTTTCCTTAAGTGCAAGAGAAGAACTTTTGTCACGCAAGACGCGAATTTATGTAGTCTAGTATAGTCTATTTTAACATTTTGTTACATATAGATCGAGTCCATGTCTTCCAATCTCTAGTAGTAGTTAGATCCGGCTAGTGTGTAATCTGAAACATAAGTATGAGATCCGGTTCTAGCTAAGATTAGGACTCGAGATCTAACTTAGTGTTAGAAAATAATGTAAGCGACGCAGTTTATGTATTTAGGCCTTAAAAACACAAGGTTTTTTATGTTGTGCCATAAAACATAACGGGTTTGGTTGTACTCGAAGAAGAACTCGTCATCTAGCTTAGTAATGTAAGCAACTTGTAAGGTTTTTCCGCCGAAAATGGAGTTGTTGAAAAAAAAAACTATGAAGTAACTCTCAGTGTTGGTACTCGGGGAGTGACAGAGCGAATAGGACTTCGTGACCAAACCACTAAAAATCATTGTGTCCGTTTATGCAATTCCTATTACTTAAGCTCTTTACGCAGTATATTTTTCATTATCGCTTATATATTTACACATGCAATATATAGAAGATTGTGTACTTGTTTCGATAATGTTGTGATTATGTTTTGTGTCGTGGAGATTATTTTTTATGGAAATGTCAATAGATATGCTTTACTACCACATGTATAGTTACTGTAGAACTAGTATTAACATTCTTCATATTGCGTCACCATTGATTGGGTAATTGATACGAAAGTATATTAGTTTTAAACGAAAAAGTATTCACCCCCCCCCCCTCTACGTATTCCACATATTGGTTCTAGCTAAGAATAGAACTTGACATTTAGCTTAGTGTCGGAAATTGGTATAAGCGACGCGGTTTATGTGTTTAGGTCTTAAAACACAAGGTTTGTTATGTTGGGCCACAAAACATAACGGGTTTCATTATACCCGAAGAAGGACTCGACATTTAGCTTAGTGTTGAAAAATAATGTAAGCGACGATGTAAGGTTTTCTGAGCCGTAAAGGGAGCTTGTTGACTAGTGAATAACTCTCGAGTTGGGTACTCGGGGAGTGGAGTAGGGCGAAGAGGAGCTTCGTGACCGAACCACTATAAATCATCGTCTCCGGTTTGCATTTTCTTTTACCTTTCGCTTTACATATTTATTTACATTTATCGCTTTACTTTTATATTTGTGTTGTATTCATGATTGTGTGGATCGTTGCGTGTATTGTGTTAATCATAATTGTGTAGTAGTTTTGAAGTTAATATTGTGGTTGATGGTTGTGGCTTGTATTGTAACGAAATCCTCTAGTTATTGTAATATATTATCGACACATCTCATAATGCGTAACTTGATTAGTGCTTTTATACAAATTATTTAAGTATTAAAACAGAAACGTATACACGCCCTCCTAACGTAATCCACAGTATAATGAATAATGATGAGGGGGGTGTGTGTAGTTGTGTATTTTGTTAATTAACGAAACACCCCTTCGCATTATTTTTAGATTTAATTTTAATTAGAAAAATGCTTATTTAACCCTAGTCCTTGATTTGTATTTTAGATGTAGGTTGGGAAAGATCCCCTATTAACAAGAAAGAGAAATAGCAATATAACTCTCCTCTAATTTTATACATATAAAACTTAAACTAAAACTTATCCGTTTTCATTAGTTCAATTGAACGTAACAATAATGTTAGATAACTTATGTAATCATACAATATTACATATTAAATATAAGAAAAAAGTATATACATATGTATAGAAACTGTTTGAAATCGTATCCGTGAACCGCTACCAACCCATGTCGATAAAAAAACCTACGTTAAAACTTAAGTACGAGGTCTAAAACCATTTAGGTTTTAGGGTCTGCCATGCTCACCCAGTATTAATCGTTACTACCCTTCGTCCTAAATTAATAGTCTATGTTTCTTTTTCCGAATGTCCTAATTTGATTGTCCACTACTAACACTACAACATTCGCCGCTTGCCCTGGCGACATGAGACACGTTTCCCCAGCGACATGTCGCCGGTCTAAACTATCCCCGATGACATGTTGCCGGGGAATGGATGTCGGGGAGGCTCCAAGGGGCTTCATTCCTCGGCTCTTTGCCCTGGCGACAAAGACGGGCCCACACATTTTTCGGTCAACCAAAACCTGGGTCGTCAAAGATATTCCCCAGCGACATGTAGCCAGGGATAGTTTTGTCATTAATTAACTAAATTAAATAAATTAATTAATTAAATTAATATAATAATTCCAAACGTATCCCCGACGACATGTCGCTGGGGATTATGTCATTAATAGTTGACTAGTCAATGGCTGACTAGTCAATAGTTGACTCGTCAAAGGTTATCCCAGGCGACATGTCGCCGGGGAAAAGTCTATAGTTTTTTTGTGTGCAGCCTGAATTGCAGCTGATTTCCAGGTTTTTTTCGGAATTTTTTCTCAAAAAAACCTACCAATAAACAAACCTGTATCTAGCAATATATAAACTACCCAAATACATTACAACTTGTACCAAAACACAAAATAATATCACGGATCAACGCATTTGATATAAATAAGCTAAATACGTCCAAAATCCGAATAAACATGTTATAGTCTAACAAACGGGCTTCCTAGCCACAAAACTTGCAATATCCGCAAGATACAAGTCAATAAATATTTAGATAACATGTTCTAAAGGTACGATTCAACAAATGATTATATACGGGTCGTCAATATATACTTCAAGAAACAAAATAGCATATACTTACCCATATATAACATGTCCTAACTATCCTCATCCCCGTCGGCATCCTCATCCTCGTCAGCGTCCTCACAACTCGCCTAGCTCATCATCCCCGAACCCAGCCACTCCCACTGCTACTACCGACCTCAATTATAGTGACTTGTGAAGCTCACGTAAGGAGCTAAGACATCTTGACGTCACTCCTCATTACCTTCCACCAACCATATATCACAACTACTAATCCACCCTTCCAACGACTCAAAGTACCCGCCATGATGCATAATAAGAAAAATGACTCTGAGTAGTAGAAACACAAACTAGCAGTAGTAACGAAACACTTTCCCTCAAGTGGTGCATGTAGATGGTTAAACATTTAATTAATAAGCTTCCTGGTATGTGTTTAATTACACATACCTTTTGCCTTTAAAAACGAGCTAAAATAACCAAAAACGGACTTAAAATGCCAAATACACCCTTGTTTTGCTAATTGTATTGTGCAGGAACGGATAATTAAGAAAAGGACGAAAAACGAAGCCAAATCGAGAAAACCGGACTCGGAATAGAAAAGCAAGGAAAAGACAAAGCAAAGTCCAAGCAAAAGTCAACAGAAGTCAACCCAAGTCAACCCCGAAGCCAAAAAGTCATCAAGTCCAAAAATATAAGTTTAGGGTTGAAATTGCCAAAACCCTAAACTTATATTTATAAGAAGAAAAGAGAAAATGAAAGACAAGGACCCAAGCTGCCATTTTTCCAAAGATGTACTACAAGGGTGAAAACTGTCAAGTTCCTTAACTTGTATACCCCAAGGACGAACTCTGCAAAGAGATATATAACTCTTGGGGACTTGTTTTGTCAAGTCCCCAAAAGTTATAT